>MU280890.1:0-89497 GCA_022385605.1 Xylariaceae sp. FL0594
CGGCTACAGGCGGTCCGTCGCCTGCAGCGTTGGCCGCAGGTGCCGGCGTGTCCGGCAGGTTGTTCTGACCTGCAGTCATTGAGTCGGTGTCAGGACTTTTCATGCGTTAGCGGCAGATAGTGGAGTGATATATGAGTGGTCGAACTCAGAAGAGTCTTGAGAGAGTCTTGAGAGTGAAAGGGAGCCTGCAAAGAGAGGGTAACACATACCCCTTCAAGGATGGGATAAAGACGATAGTCACGTACTTACTTATTTTTTCTATTCTAAAACAATGATATGTCGGATCTTCCTATTATAGAAAATGAACATAGTTGCAATAAAATGATCCCGTTGACCTTCCTTTCCTTTCATGTCTTCCCTCCTGCATTTGGTCAAACATAGGTACTTACTGAGATGGAACGCACATACTTAATTACACATATTAGCCGAAGCGGCTTTCAAGTTACTCCTCAGTCACCTACCAACGGAATTTATCTAGATCACAACAATCTCATATCTGGGCATGCCTGTGTACCAATAAACCGGCATGAGGCTTTCAAGTTTAAATTCTCCTCCGACTGCAGCTATTTTTATACGCAAAATCCCAACCGGCTCCGTGGCAGAAATTCGACAAAAAGAGCGCTTGAGGACTGTCATCCCTGAGCACCTATTCTTTTTAAACAGTATGGCGTCGTGGTATTATCGCATGTACAATTAATACCTGGGCGTCGAAGCACCTCGTGTGTAAATGCATCATCCTCGTACCCTCTATCACGGTATAAATACACTCAATGCATTGTTCCCGGGTTGTAAGACCCTGGCTTCATGCTGGGAAAATAAATAGTCAACAACACAATCTCGAGGATAAACCTTTAAGATCGCCTTTGGTCGCAGTCGCTGAGTTGCCAAGCAAGATAGATGTTCAGAAAGAGGGTGGCAAGGGAGGGAAGTTGCAGTATTGAAAGAATATAATACACAAGCCTACACAGGATATTTCGAGCAATTGGAAGTCGTCATACAGAACCCGTGACGACATTTTAAAATCCGTAATATCGACAATGTATCATATCTCTGAAGGGAAAGACGGTTTCCGATTGAGAAGAAGTCATCTCTTTCAAGCAACGCTTTGTCTTATTCCATCTTATGATCTTACCGAAGTGTCTATGTAACCCAAAAGACTATGTATGTCCTAGACCAAACGCTTGCTATCACACTACCAAAACTTTGAAAGTCACTACGCTATAACCGGCAACCTCGTGAAGGACGACCCCATTAGCGACGACAAAGAATCCGAGGTACAACGCTTCCGCAAGCGATCCTTCAGCTTCTGGATTGTCGAATGCGTCCGCCAACTCCAATACCTCTTGACGAGGTCGATGTGGGCAACGTGCGTGTCCAAGGGGGTGATGTACGACATCTCAATGATCTGCCGGGTCACTTCGTCGGCCTCGACGCGGCCGACCTTTCTTTTGAACCATTCTTTCACAGTATGGATTTCATCATAGAGGTTCATCCAGCCGGGGCGGACTATGTGCACGTCTAGCAATCTGTCCTCCTCGACAGATCCGTCCTTGGTCGGAGGGAATTCATAGAGTAGGCGGTTCTCGACGAATCCCTATTTCGTTCGTAGGAAGAGACAAACCACCCGATTAGTCCGCGTCTCTAGACCCGAGAAGGCTATGGAGAGAAGGGCAGAGAAGGGAAGGGATTTTATCTTACATTCGAACGTCGGACATCTTTCCACTAGTCAAGATTCTTCATCTCGTCAAGGTCTGACAGTGCGCCCCCGACGCTGGTATAGATGAAGCGGAGCCTACACCAGCCCCGGGCTATCTTTGCCTCCATGGAGGCCAGGCTCCGGGCACAACCCAGCACCTCGTCGACCATTTTCCCGCGCTCGATCTCGGCATCGGTATATGCGGGATCCCGGCCCCCTCGCGTCCTTTCGTTGTTCCCCCAGGTTATTAACGGGTTATCAGTATGGGATACTTACACTTACCAGATAAAGGCTCCACACTCGCCCATGCTGATCAATGTGGCCGGATGGAGGTGGGAAAAGTCAGCTAGGTGCTCGACGGTAACATGTCGACAACTCAAAATAATCGACGGGACCGGATGGATCATATCGCCTAAGATGTGTATGCCTTTGATTTTCGGATCTAAGATGGCAGTCCCGATCAAAAGATAATCCCATTGTGAGCCGGTGTAGGTAATGGTGATCCGCATGATGGCTGGCAAGGCTACGAAGCCCTTGAAGTTGTAGGTATTCGCCAGGAAAGCGCTAGCTAGCGCGCGTCTATTATGCTGCTGAGGCTGAGATCGGATAGTAGTTCTCGGAGGCAGGGTGGTTATTACTGCTGAAAGGTAATTTCAAGCTATGAATTCCAGTGTTATCGCGGAGTGGAAGGATCAAAGGCTGAAGCAAAAAATAAGGCAATATAATATGGAGGGGAAGAAAATAATGCACATTCATCTCACGGTGGGTTCTGCCCCGTTGACAGCAAGGACGACCTGAAACGCAAATGGGTGGGAAAGAAGGGTTCATTTCACGGAGGAAAGTACCACCCTGATAGCTGATAGCTGTAGCCAATTCCTGCCGCCATGCAAAGAAGGTATGATGATCGAAAACATACCTAGTCACCGAGAAAAACAGAAGGCGCATCCTTATGTTGCTTGGTCCTACCCGCCCCGTGATAAATCATTCTCAATCATGTCGGTGGGCTATTTCCCTGCCATTGCCAGGAATACTATTGTTATATATCTCACCGTCTTTCATGACGAAGACGACTTTTCGTAAAACACTTATATCCTGGCCCAAATCACCATCCAGAGCGACAATGTCTGCGGCAAAACCCTTCTCAAGGGAACCAAACCGACGCCCACAGAGCTCGGACCCGCAAGCCTCCCACCCGTGAAGCGTCGCGGCCTGAAGGATGTCTCGTAGAGGAATGCCGGCCTGAGCCATGAGCTCTAGCTCGCGCGCATTGTCGCCGTGGGAGAAGGCGCCGGTATCCCCGCCACAGGCGAGCTTGATGCCCTTGTCGTAAGCCGCCTTGGTGTGCGCGAGGACATTTCGGAATTCCCGTTCGCCCCTCCCTCCGCGCCGGTACTCCTGCTCGAACACGGAGAGCGTGGGGACGAAGATGACCCCGTTCTCCTTCATCGCGTCGAGCGCCTCTTCGCTGGGCACGCAGCTGTGCTCGACGGTGGTGACGCCTGCTTTCGCCGCCATGATGACCGCCTCTGGGAGTTCGGCATGCGCGGCGATCGGCACCCGGCTCATCTTGGCCTCTGCCACCATTGCGTCCATCTCCTCCTGCGTAAACAACAGGAAGTACGGATTTGGACCGCCGGAAGAGATGTCTTCGGTAGGTGGGAACCGGATCGGCCTCGCGCCAGGCCATGTCTGCGCCGGAAACTGGAGCTTGCGCTTTGCGGCATCCGCGTAGAACTTGATGACGTCGGCTCCGGCACCCAAGCGTCTACGGACGGCTGCCCGGACGCCATACACGCCGTCCGCCGGGTCGGATATCCTCGGTGGGATGGCCCCCATGCCGGGAAGGTCATTCTCTAATTTGAACTCATACCCACCGCTCGAGGCAATGCACTCGGTGGCCACGAACATGCGGGGACCCGGGATGAGGCCGCGGTTGATGGTGTCTCGGAACCTTGCATCAGCATCCCCGAGACCCTCGGTTCCTAGGTCGCGATATGTCGTGTAGCCGGCCATCAGGGCATCCCTTGCATGGTTGGTGGCTCGCACGATCCTCTCGACAAAGCTCTCATCACGCATCTGATACAAGGCCGGCGTTTCATTGTAAGAGTGCAGGAAGATGTGGGTGTGAGCATCCACCAGACCCGGAAGGACAGTAAGACCTCGAAGGTCTACTACGGTCCGCTCATTTGTGATGCGATGATTCGGCAGTGGCTTGTTGCGCACATATGTTCTTGTCACAAGCCCAGTGGGTTTGTCGATCTCAATCGATATGTCGGACAGAAACTGTTTCCCCTTCGAGTCGAAGAAACAAGAGGTATGGATGGTCAGTACCTCGGCTGAAATTTCCTGTTGCGTTTCTCTGCGCATTGTGATTTCACGAGTCCCTCCTGACTGCCTGCGCAGAGATTGGATTGGCGGTGATGCTTGGAGATGAGGGGCGGAATTCGTCCAGAAGACGCCTCGGCAGTCACAACCAATCTATCTGCATGCGAGATAATCTGAAGCGAATAGATTGCGTCGACTAGGCTTGGTTACTTGGTAAATGGATACCAAGAGTACCTGGTGGCGACCGGCCTGTCCGTTAAAGCAGTGGAGTACATGGATGTCCATGCAAGGTACCTCCTGGTTTCGCCCATACAAGGATACATCATACTGCAGGTCGTGTTTCTGTACCTGGTTATCTCATAATCTGGATCGATAATGCTGCCTTTTGCTCACCGCATGTTTTTCAGGGATCATACACTTGCCCAATTCAGTGCCGGCATTCAGATTCTTCGCATTTATCAGTTCAGTGGCTTTTTGCAATATGATATTCCCGGGAGACGCGCGGACATAATGAGCCAGGAAAGTGTCGGTCAAGAAACAAGGGAATGGCCACTACCCTGAACCTGGTCACTACCCTTGTACCCCCCGTGCCGCATTTTCGCAGCATATCCATACTATCGTTCTGTCTCGGATCGGACCGTGGATGTAGCAGTACCACATAAGGGTACGTGCGCAGAATGCAACGTAGGGAGATAATGGGACAGTACCATCTTTAATCGGACGAAGGTGTAGCAGTAGTTGGCTTGGGGAATCAAAAATGTGTATTTATCCAGAGCATTCCTCATAGCTATCAATTGTTCAAAAACAGCGGCCTGTTTCTAGATAAAGTTGACCTTCCCAAAGAACGGCGTCATGTGGAAGTTGGACTCGTTCGTCGGGTTCCACGCGCCGAGACCCTGGTTGGGATATGTGGAGGGCGACACGATGGTTCGGAAGAAGTTCATCCTCCACTTGGTGCCCTTCGCCGTGCCCTTGTCGACGTTGAAGAGGCCGAGCGGGATGGTCGCGTCGGTGACCCAGGTCTTGGCGCCCTTGTCCAGCGTCGTGTTGGTGACCAGGCCGTCCTGGATGGGCGTCCCGAGCAGGGCGGCGTTGTCGAAGGGCGCGCCCTTGGCCCGGACCTTGCTGGGGTTGTAGATGAAGGCCTGGAAGGTGACGTTGTTGGGGCTGACCTCGAACTCGAAGTAGCTGGTCGGGTCGTTGGCGCCGTGGTAGATGAAGGCCTCCATCACCTCGTACTCGTACAGCGGGTCGTTGGTCCCGTGGCTCGCGTTGTAGAAGAAGTCGGCCTCCTCGAGCGCGCTGAACCGGATCTTGAGGTCGCTGTCGGTGTAGCAGAGGTCGACCTTGGTCAGCGGGAACTTGGCCTCGCCGTTCGGCACCGATCGGTCGTACTGCACGCTGCCCCGACCCCTTCCGCAGGCGGGAACGCTGACGGACGGGACGCTGGGCCCCTGGGAGTACTGGGCGGAGATCAGCGGGACACCCGCGAGCAGGAGAAGAATGTTGGCCAGGCAATTCATCGTGAAGGGGGTGCTGCTGCTGCTGCTGCTTCTGTACTGATGGGGAGAAGGGAGGAGACTGGGGAGGCGGCCAACCCAGCCATGTATACCCGCAACCCTGATTGTTGTATTTATAGTAGGTACCCCCTTAGATTTGTGGTTCAAGATGTTGTGTAATATCCCGTCCCATCCTGCAAACAGGGTGGTTACAGCATCTGACAAGAATTCCCAATTACCGACGTAGCATTCTTAGGATGGCAGGTGGTGTGTACGGTAAAGATGGCCTTCTGCAACTCCATTTCAACCCTTCTGTTGTTGATGCGGGACTTATTCTCTGCGACGACATGTTTTAAACATCGGTTTTCGATCCATTGCACACTCACACGATAAGTCTGTGACAACGAAATCAAAGAGGCGGCAAACAAACTTTTCTCGGGATATTGGTGGCACGATTTATCATCTGTTAATTCCCAGGGACAAGGGCATGACAGCCATACGGGGACGCTATGGGCAGAGAACTGTATGCTGTAAGAAGTGATAACAGTTCGCCACCATCTAAAGAAAAAACGCCTTGGCAAATCGGATCTCGGGACCACGTGATTGGCCGTTGATGTCCCTCTAAGACCACTTCGTCCACTGAGAACGTGTCCTATATTCGACTAGTCTCCGGAGACTTCTGGCAGATTATCTGCATTTGGACTGGACCGGTCTTGTTGGATCAAAGGTGTAACGTTTGATTTTTAGGAGCCGGGGATTCTGCGGGGGAGGGATTTGTGTGACACAAAACTACCCTACCTGGCCACATCTGACACACCTGACAGGTCTGACACGCCCTGGACACACCTGGCACTTCTCCATTATCTTACTGCTGTGCCGCTGTCCTGCTGTAAATGTAAGCTCAAGTTTTGGGCACCCGGTTGGCCCCCCCAGAAACTTGGAACTGCAGGTCTGGCAGCTCAACCCCCCCCCCCCCAGCATCCCCAGCAGCCAGCTCGAAAAACACGCAAGAGGTGCAGACGCCAAGCTGCGGCTGATGGTGCCACCGATCCTCTCCAGGCCCGGTAAATCAATCCTCTCCAGTGTCCCAATTCCCTGCGGACCCAACCACAAGAACTGCATACCATCGTACAGAGAGAGACAATGAAGTTTGGCATAGATATATCGGCCCTTGGCTCGAGCTAAGAGTTGCAGTTGCAGTTGCAGTGGCAGCCCGCGCATTTTGGTCTCTTTTCGTGATGATATTGGCTGGGGAAAAATGTCTTATTGGCCAGATGAAGGCACGAGATATCATGGCCCATCATCTTCTTCTCCCCTCTCACCCCAAACCCAGGATGACAGGAGCCAGAGTTCGACAATAATATCGCCGAGCACAGTATCCCCTCCACCCATTCCACCCATTCCACCTATTCCACATATTCCTCCTATTCCACCCCGGCAGCTCGGCGTCGCGTACCAGCCTGTACCTGTCGGACATCCCACATTCGCAGACGCACCGGGCCGGACAGCTGGCTCGCCACCCGTCGCATCATCCGGCGGTCTTCACTACTACTCTCCAGACCCCAATAGCTTTAACACGCCGCTGTACAACACATACCCGACATCACCCACTGCTGATTCCTTCTCGGCCCAGATACAGCACCAGGCGCCGGGTTACACCGGCGTGACTAATTTTCCCTTGGGCGTGAATATTCACTCTTCGCCCCCCTTGAGTTTTCGGTCGGGGAGTGCTGCGGCCAGTCCACAATCCTCTCCGGATTCAGCAGTGAGACCTGGCATAGGCGTATTCCCGGTAGCATCCCAGCAAGGGGCACTTGCCAATGGCATCTCCGCACACGCGTATATGGGCGAGCATGCAGGAGGCGTGTACGCCACCCAAGACGTGTCTATATCCAGGCACTACCGACAGCGGCCAGAGGGCACCTTTAGCCCTACTCCCGATATTATCTCCAACCTTGCTGTCATCGACGACTCCAACGTCGTACACCAAGACGCTCGCTCTAGTGATATCACTGCGATGCATGAGACTTTCCAGGGCATGCGCCTGGTAAACTCCAACGAGCAGGCTCCCGTCAGCTCTGCAGGCGTAAGCATCAGTCAGCATCCCCCATACCCACCGCCAGCAGTAGTCCCACCCCCGGCCGTTGCAGGGCGAGGGAGTGCTCCCTTCTCTGGGCACAAAGTGTCGAACACGCCACGAGCGCACGCGCGATGGAAGACTCCTTGGCGTTCACATCGCGGACCCAAGCAGTGCATGTCAACGTACGTAGTGTTCCCCGCCGATTGGTACGTACATCCGCGGACGCCCGAATATGAGATCTGTGGCAACTGTTACGACAATCACATCCGCGACTCTCGCTTCGCGGCCGAGTTCACTGGCGGGTTGCGTGACGACGGGGTGCCCAGGAGATGTCGATTCAGTACTCCACGGATGAGGGACACGCTCTTCCAGTCGGCCCTCGCGACCGGTTCGCTCATCGACGTGGTCCAGCATATGAGCATCCGCGTTTCGATACCCGACTGCGTAGCCCAGATTGGCGTCAAGGGAGGCACCGGTATCAAATGGTACCGGGCGAGGAACAACGACATCCCCGTGATGGCGGTGTGCCAGGCCTGTTACGAGGACGAGATCCTCGTCTACCCCGAGTTCGGAGAGGAGCATTTCGAGCCCAATCCTATCGAGCACCCACCGGACCAAACATGGACCTGCGACATGGCCATTCCCTACGTAAGCAGGGAATACCAACTGCGGGCCGAGACGGACAACTGGGAAGCCTTCATGCGGGAAGCGCCAGCGCGTATAAACCTTCGACACTGCCCCGGGGAGAAGCCTGTCTACCCCAGCGGAAAATGGTTCACGCCCGTTGATGGACCCGTTGGCTTCCTGATCTGCGTGACGTGCTACTGCGACTACTTCCTGCTCACGGGCGAAGAGGCGAAGTGGAAGAACGTCGAGAACGTCGTCGACATCTTCGGGGTCTCGGTGTCGTGCTCTCTAAGCCCCTTCAACATGAAGGCGCTGGTGGCGCGGCTGCTCGATACACGCGAGTACACGCTGTTCTGGAAGGCCGTTGACATCATGGGAGGTGAGCCGGTTTGCAAGCCTGCTGCCGCCGGCGGCAGGATGCAGAATGCCACGTGGTTCACGCTGCACTCCAACCCCCCGGGCTTCGCCGTATGCCGCACGTGCTACGCCACCATCGCTGAGCCCATGGGCATTGCCAAGCACTTCATGCTCAAGCCGGGTGTCCTGCCTGGCGGTGGCGCATCGTTTACCTGCAGCTTCAACCCCGGCATCCCGCGTTTCTCTTCGTACATGACCAACCTGCTCGAGTTGGTCTATAAGCAGGACCCGTCGGCTCTTGACAAGTTTGTGAGGACGTACGCCTTCATACCGGTGTGTCAACGTGATAAGTACGTCGAGAATGCGCGGTGGTACGGCTGGAGCGAGTGTTTCATCTGCCCTGAGTGCCACGTCGACTTCGTGCGGGGCACCTCGCTCGAGGACGCCATGCCTCATCGAGGGATCGTCGTCACCGGCAGCGCTATGTGCGAGATGTACAGCCCCCGGATGCGGAACCTGTACCTCGCGGCTTGCGCGTCCGATCCGCCAGATCCCACCCCGCTCCTCAAGTACAGCCTGCAGCGGCGGAGCGTGTTTTCCGAGACGATGCCTCGCGCGCGGCAGATTGTGAATGAGATCAAGCTTATGAGTGGAGATGTGGACAAGGAAGAGGACATGGCCAATGTCGGCGCCATTTTTCACGACTTTTGGGGACCGAGCAGCAGCAACAATAACCTTACCTCGTGGCAGAGCTTACAGTACGGCGGCTATCCCAATAACGTCAAGAACGCCCCCGGCGGTATTGAAGCGGGGATACATGGCACACCGGCGCACCTAGCTGCTCAGTTGGAAGCACGTTGGAGGGCGGTTGAGTAGTAAGCGACGCAAGGGAGATGTTGAAAGGGGGAAAGACTTTTAACTTAGGATTCGGAGTTAAAGGGTGCCCTTGGATGAGATTTTGGCTGGCGAGTTAGGGAGATGGCCCAAAACTGGGGACTACTAGGTTCCACGGCTCCTCTTCTGTGCCCAATTGCAAGAGGGAAAATCTCCCGCTTCCGCTTTCATTTGTTAAGTCATAGGCATAGGCCGCTTGCTGCAGGATACATAGACCAGGCAGGTGGCTTCTTGGGTGAATTATGATTGAAACGTCGCATAATAAATACCAACGCAGCGCCATGTTTGAAAATCAAACGAGATGAGATACAATTGTACGAAGAACAAGATCAAAAAAAGAATACGAAACACGCTCATATGATTCCATAAATTCCGACATTACCATCTCGTAACGTTATCATGATATACCTACGTTATCAGGACATACCTACTCGAGCTTCTTCTGCACAGGCGCGCTGTCTCGCAGAATGCTCATGATCTCAGGCATGCGGAAGGTCTTCCAGGAGAAGTAGTCGACGATCCACTCGCCGAACGTATGCCCGTACCAGGCGGTGCGGGCGAGGCCGCCGGCCCAGAACCAGTCGGGCCTGCCGACGAAGCTCCGCAGCCAGGCGGGGACCTCGGGCCTCAGGGAGGCGGCGACGAGGCGGGCGGCGAACTCGTCCGTGGCCATGGTGTCCTTGTTCTGGCTGAAGACGACGCGCCAGTCGAAGATGTGGCTGACGCGCTGATAGACGCTTTCCCTTGGCAAGACCCGCTTGTTCTGCGCGGCCGTGTTGCTCCGCACGGTGCCGGTCATGGAGACCATGACGCGCACGCCGAAGGGGGCGAGCTCCATGCGCAAGGTGCGCGAGTACGCGCTCACGGCGGCTTTGCTGGCGCAGTAGACGGAACCGAATAAATAGGGGGTGATGGAGGATAGGGAGGAGATGTTGATGATTAACCCCCGCGAGGCGATGAGGAAAGGGGAGAAGGTTTGAACCATGGACATTATGGAGAATACGTTCGTTTCGAAGGTCGAGCGCACGTCCGGGAGGGAGATGTCGAGGGCGGGGTGGGTGTGTGTGCGGCCGCTGTTTTGGGGGCAGGAGGTTTTGGTTAGTAAGTTTGGTGAGGTATGTGGGGATGGATGGATCTGTGTTTCAGGGACAATTAAAAAGGAAGGTTTTGGGGTGGAGATAGTTTTATCCCTGAGGGTGTTTTTGATATAAGAAGAGAACTGGAGAGGAAAAATGGAGAGAGTGTGGGTGTGGGTGTGTAAAAGAGAGTGAGAGATAGAGAGAGAGCGTGTGTGACAGCGAGAGTGTGGGTGTGTGTGCATGTGTGTAAGAGAGTGAGAGAGAGCAGGGGAGGATGTGAGGGAGGGGGCTACACACGCATTATTCACAAGGATGTCGAGCTTGCCGCCGGTGATCTGGGCGACCTCGTCGTAACACTTCTTGATGCTTTCCGCATCGGTCACGTCCAGCGCTACGGCGCTCATGCCCATCTCAGCGAGCTCGGCCAGGACCTCGGGGCGACGGGCCGTGGCGATGACGTGCAGGCCTGTAGATTTCCATCAGTGTCAAACTTTTTCTCATAATAACATTAGGAAGCTTTCTACCTCGCTTGTGGTACTCGAGACATATGCTATGCCCGATGCCTCCCGGTGTGCAACTGTTGAGGAGAGGACGTATGTTAGCGGGGCTTTTTAGGGTTTCATATGTGACGTGGTGATTACAGCGCGGGGAAAATACAACCTACCCTGTCACAAGCACTGTCTTCTGTCCTGGCTTGGGTCCAGCCATTTTGTCCAGGTACCTATGGAAGGAGCAAGGGGGTAGAAAAAAGGAGAGAACGGGTGGGGTAGGGGGAAAGAGCAAAGGGATGTCAACAAAAATGTAAACAGAGGAAAGAGTTGGTGTTGGTGTATTTGCACAGGCTTTTGATTTGAGATGATTCAAAGCCACTGAACAGTTAAGGGGTCGTACATTCTATGAACGGTTTAGCGCCCGGGCAGAGCCGCCATAGTTTCAGCATATCATGACCCTGAATGCGCTGTGACAGTACTGTATTCCCCGCCAGGTGAACCGAGGTACAGCAGTATTTAAGGTTAGAGTACAGCTGTACTTAAAAATTATTTGTACAGCGTCGTTGTCTTGCAGAATCCTCCCGTCAATAACAATGCACATGCTCAGAAAAGCAAGGGATATGAAATCGCTTGCGATTGGATACCGCACACGTGGTGTCGGCGATCATCCGTCTCCATCGACCGTGGGGGTCAAGCATGAACGCATAACATAGCGCCGGTTCATGCATCAGCGTGTTTATCAACAGTGAGATTACCAAGTCAGACCTCATCCGGGACTTGGCTACCAATAAGAGATTCTTCTGTTTACTTTTTATTTTCTATTTTTGGACATGGACCGTATATATAACCAACAGCTCGATGAAACGGGATGTTTATTGGAGGAAAATTTCCACTCCTTGTTTGAACTAGGGAATCCTTAGAAGATATCACATCACAACCTGTTGGTGAGAAAGTTCCACATCCCACCCGAACAACATTTTCCAGATCATTCGTCACTGTTAAAGATGTTTACTAACGATTGTAACAGTTATATTGGATCCTACTCGTGAATATCCAGTCGGGACTCACAACAAAGAAAGGCCGAATACGTCCAGACCAGACTCCGCAGTGGAATGCTGCTCGGCGGTAAACAGGCATCCAGAGCTCTGCTCTTGGAACTCAATAAGCGCTTCGCTCCAGCATATCTAGTTTTCCCTTTTTTGTCTACACTGTTTACTCTCGTCTCCCTGATGTCACATACTGATGATGTCTGGCCGAACTATGAACCAAGACAACTGGATACAGTGTGCGCCACTACCCCTTACCTGACATGATAAAAATAACCAAAAGCCGCCACATTCCGTGGAACTGTATTATCCCCTGCAACCTATAGCCTATGCTATAGGCTCTTGTTTTTCGTGTTTTGTGCGGATTTTGCGTGAGCTAACAGATCAATATTGATTTCACCCCTTTGCTTTCATGAAAATTTCTCAACCAACTGCCCATCCAAGATCTTGTTGTTTACTTACATTCTTTCCCCGCGGTAGCGCCGTAACCAACAGGTTGACCGGAACTGCATGTGCTTTGTTATTGATTCCTAGTTACACAGATAAATATGCCTGGGCTTTCCTTTCCTTCGCCCGTCTTGCTTCGACGTCAAGATGACCGTACAAGCCCATCTAGCAAGCCTACGCTTCGGCTTTCGATAATTTCTTCCCTTTGCCATGTCTCACTAGGACGGGAAGCCTTTTCACTGATCGCCAGAGTCCCATTGTCGGATCATGCCAAGGAGATCGTCGCCTGCCAGGGAGTGACCAAGGAAACATGACTCCAAGACGTCAACAAGAGGGATATCCAGCATATAATCAATATGGAGGATTTCTTCCACCTCCAGGGATACCTCCACAACATCCTCACCATGGAGGATATGTTCCACCTCCAGGGATACCTCCAGGATATCCTCAACATGGAGGATATGTTCCACCTGCGGGATACGATGAACGATACGATCTACGTCAAGCACATGCCCACTATTCAACACATCGTCTGCAGCCAGGTTATGCTACAAATTCAACAAACTACGCAGATATACGATACGATGCGGATGCATACTATGCTAATACATACTATGCGAATGGACCATCTCAAGGTGGAACAGTGAGTGCGCTTCCTACCACGTATCTTGCGACGCTGCCATGCTAAGACGTGTATGACCTTCCAGGCCTCAAGACATCCAGCGACATCTGAGTATCGCCGGGGCCGTGTCACTGTAGACTTATGCCAGAATGATGCAGGCGGTGGTCGACCATCTCAAGGTGAAACAGTGAGTACGCTTCGTACCACGTATCTTGCGACGCTGCCATGCTAAGACGTATTTCCCAGTCCACGAAGCGATCCCCCTCCAGGAAGCGATCCCCATCCAGGGAGCGATCCCAGTCCAGGGAGCAATCCCTGCCCTATGCCGAGGGCTTAGTAAATTTCTATCCTGATCTTATTAATCTGGAGTCCGAACCTCTCTCTGATCTTGAGGCAGAATATGATACTACAGAGGAGGACGATGATGATTTAGAGGATGTACCTGTTCGGCTTCTCACATGGGTGGGTCAAAGAATTTTACTACAGTAGGTGGAAACTCTTGGTGAAGCTAATTGAACTGTCAATAGTATCCTAGAGACAACGGCGGGGAGAATGCCGATGGAATTCCCAACAGCGGTGCCAATCCTGCCGATGACTCCGAGGACGAACTCAAATATAATTCCACTGAGAAGCTCCGGAGATACGAGGAACCTCTCCCCGATCGCGGTCCGGAGGTAGGAGCACGTTCTGCGTCGAAGAAAGTATTTTCCAGGCTAATAACATGTTTTCAGCCACCCAATCCCTTCCCCCCTCGGACGAGGGACACTGGTATAGCAGGCCACTATGAATCCGGTCATCAAAGCTATCAACACTCTAGGGGGCAGCCCAGCCGTAGCTCGGGGTCTAAACACAGCGCCGCCGAAAGCCAACTGCCCGTCCGCAGTCAACATGAAAAGGTGAGTGCAATAACTATCATCACAAAGGCTCAGCCAAGCTAACTGTAGTGCTCTCACTAGTCCACCAAAAACTTTGTCACACGCAAATCCGCGCCGTATGACGAACCAAGACTACCTTCAGACAATAATGAGCACAAGCATGGAAGACCTAAGCCTGAGTATGACACCGGAGACGACACTGAAAGCAAGAGACTAACCAACAACATGCCCAGACCCGATCCTACAGAAGATAGGCTATCTGTTGCTATCCGGACAGAGTTCGAAGAGACGTTGTGGAAAGGGTACCGCGTTGATAAAGATGAAATATGCGATCGCACTGGCCAATATATGTCCCTGCCTGGACTGGTAGGCCAACGGGAATGCAAGCTACTTCCGAGCGGCGCATTTGGCACCATGTTTTACGATCCTATCTCGTTCGGTGATCTCCTTACGATTTCCTTCAAGCACTGCGACACCAGCAAAATCGCCGGCTGGACGGCAAGAAGACACGAGCTTGAAAAGCTCGGCCAGGACATCATTGGTCTACTCAAGCAGTTTGAACTCATGTTAGACATTGAAAAACTGATTAAGGAAAAAGGAAGGTCATCCCGCAAACTGCGCAAAGTGAGAGACATCGGAATCACACGACAATTAAACTTCTGGGGGCGTCTACAACCACGATACTTAAGCCCTATAGAAACAGAATACGACCCTGTCAAGGGTGTGGAGCTGCGCATACGCCATGATAAGGTCTGCAAGTTTTTGAAAAATTCTTTGTCGAGGATGGGCCTAAGTGGCAACGGTGGATAATGTTGACATCGAGATGGGGAGAGAGAGCTATCGAAGCGATGGACACTTTGAAGCAAGCAACGGCAGTTCCTCGTGGGCGATCCAGTTCTTCCAGGCCATCCAGGCCACCCAGTCCACTCATATCGCCGGAGTCAGCCAATCCATCGACGGAGGAGGCAGCGGCACAAAACACCGAGATGGAGGATTCCGAGCAGCAGCGGCAGAAGCGAAGAATCCCAGTGGCGCCACCTGAGCTGAATGACGGAGAAAAGGATAATTTGCGGCAGGCGGAAGTTGAATCCGCATCTGAATCTGAATCCGAATCCGAGCAAAACCCACAAGAGACACGCGGGAGACGACATAAGCGCCATGAAGAAATGGAGAAACCCAGACACGACTGAGGCTTGTGGCATGTTAGTCCATGTCGGCAAGTGACAGACATTATGTGTCGAACTCTTCGGGTATGTGTCTTTCCCGCTTGCTCCCTTGCTCCTGCTTCCTTTTCTATCCTCTTTTTTTTCTGTTTCTATCCTTTTTGCTCTCCCTCTCTCCCTTTTGCGCGCATTCATTTTTCCGGTCTCTTTTCCTTGCCGACCTTTCTTTTTCTGTCTGTCTCTGTCTTTCTCTCTGCCTTTCTCTCTGCCTTTCTCTCTGCCTTTCTCTCTGCCTTTCTCTCTGCCTTTCTCTCTGCCTTTCTCTCTGCCTTTCTCTCTGCCCTTCTCTCTGTCCTTCTCTCTGTCTTTCCCTTGGTTTCTTTTGTTTTCTTTTTAGTTTAACACATTCCCATTTACTTTAGCTTCGTTATAGTCCTTCATTAATTGTCCAACAAATATCAAATCCACTCCTCTTCTCATACATCTCTCTCTATATTGCAAAACAGGCCGTTATACGCTACACGGAAGGATGCATCTACTACCTAATATGCACAGCAGGCTCATCCATCTCGAATGGAACAAGATTACGAGGCTCGCAGCTGGAGTCCTTGGAATCCTTTACTCCGGGGTCGGGGCGGATATGCTATTACAAATGGCTGGTAATGAGCATTTGTTCCTCAAACATTCAGTTGGATACTGAAAACTACCTGTCAAGTCCCTGAGTGCGTGCATGATGAACACTTGGCACATGACAGGTAACCTAGATACAACGAGTCCTAGGTTTGGTGATAGCCGTGATGCGGCGAAACTAGCCCTATTCTTCTAGGGCGCGATTTAGAGTTCAAATGCCACACCTGCTCATTTCGCCCAGATAGTCTTGAGAGTATCGAGAACTGTTGTACCCTCATCACCTGGGAGGCACGACCGACCGACGCAATCCACCGGATTTTGGTAGAAATAAAATGAGATCAACGTGTTCTTCATTTTCTAGTGTAGAACTGGCATAGCGGGGTTGCCTGAGAAGCTTAAGTCTCTCCGCAAAGGCCTGAATGTTGTAGATATGTACGCTAGAGGTCATGAAACAGGTGTGAAAGGCATCAAGGCGCGCAATGACGGCAAAGGATACGGACATGATACACCAACTAACACACGGTGAGAAAGAATCTCATGAAAAAGAACCGCAAGGAGGATGTGCGACAAGAGCGAATGCGGGAAGGCGCTACATCCAGAAGTTCTACCCGGACGGGATACCGACCTGGGCGCAAGAGGCGATACCGGTCGCCGGGGGCCTCGAACGCGACGATTTCCCTTCGCCAGCTCTAGGCTTTTCCGGCACGACGTACGAGGATGATATTGAGGTTCTTCTATCGCGCTAGCCACGTCGACATGAAAGTCCATGGCATACAAAGTCTTTCGCTGTCGCCCTTGAAAATATCATGCTTTGTGGGCTCGTTGCTGCCTATTATGTGGTTGGTTTGATGCGAGGAAAGGACTCATTGACTTAGACAGCATGTCAGCCAGGCTATTACTGGATATATTTGTTTTTGTCGCAACGTAGCGTTCCTAGATAAGTGATGGGTTGGCAGTTGATGTTGTGCCATGATCGTCAGCACGCATTTATACCGTGCAGGAATTAGGGGGAAGTGAGAATGAAATAAAGGCCGAAAAACGGAAAAAAAAAAAAGACGGAAACAACATCCTCTTCTCATAGGTACGCTGTTGAATAAAATGGAGCCCTTACCTGTCGAACTCATGACTGCTTGCTTGTTATGTTATGTTATTCCTCCAAGCATTCAAAAAAAAAAAAAAAAAAAAAAAAAAAAAAAAAAAAAAAAAAAAAAAAACCCACCACGATACCCACACATATGGAGCTCCCTCGAGGCTTATGGAGAGAAGCCATGATGGCCAAGTCGGAAATCACTTGATATCGACTCCACAGGCCTGGCTGCGAAGTTAAAGAAAGGGGCAGCCTGACTCTCTTTTTCTCTATATGTGTACGATGAATCAGGTTAGGAATGGATTAATGGGAAATGAAACATGATTACATCACAACAACTTGTCTCTACAGACTATGCTACGTAGTGACATTTTTTGAAGACGTTTCCATCTCTTCGTAATTCCCCAAGCAAAATTCAAAAGCATTCAAAACATGATCAGGTATCTATATAACACACGACATCGCTTCTCGTTGCAGACCGCTCCCTTTTGACCATTCCCGGATATTCCCATATACACATGAAGGTTAGATACTAATGACTCGCTTTATCTTCAAGAGTCTTGATACACCTGTATCGCCATGATGATGACCCAGAGAAGGAATATCGTCCCTATGAGACCGAATGCGAAGACGGCTTGCCATTGTTGACCTGTGTTTTTGGTTTTTTGTGTCAGTCGTTTCATTTCATTAGCCCTTGACTCTCTCTGACAAGCTTACATATCGACCTCTGTTCCAACCAGGCGAGCACGGTAGGCGAGTTGCCGTACGGGATATCGGCATTGAAGACGAGCCTGTCGCAGTTTGCGCTGACGGATCCCGCGGGGCCCCAGAGCTCGATGCTGACGACGACGAGGCCGACGAGCCAGAGCACGAAGAGCACGAGGGCGCCGGTGATGACGATGGACGGGAGCAGGCGCCGCTGGGCGATGAGCCAGAGCAGCGCGACGAGGAACAAGATGGTCAGGACCGAGACGGTGATGAAGTAGGGGAAGTACCAGGGTATGTTGAGCTCCAGCTGCTGCTGCACGTTGATGAACGTCGCAAATACCCCGATGATGAGCAGAGAGGCGGCCAGCATGACGAAGAGCCACACGTTGAGCTGGATGGCGGGCCATTGGTACCGGTGCACGCGGGCCGTCGTCGTGACTCGTCGGTCGTATACGTGGGGTCCTCCTCCTGCTGTCCTCGCTGCCATTTTTCTTTGTTTTTTGTTTCTTGTTTTTATTCTTCTTTCCTCCGATTTTGTGTGAAAAGGCGAGCCTCGTATCGTATCGTATCGTCCCGGGTCTGGTTTCGGTTTGGATGGACTGAAAATTGTTTTTGTCTCGTCCTGGTTCCAAACCCTTTCCTCTTCTTATGGGCATAAGCGACGGGCGCGTCTTTTTCCCTGTTTGAAGGGGAGAGAGAACTGCCCCTACCACCTTTTCCCCTTTCCTTTGGTCTCCGATCCGTCTCGGGAAAAGAGGACAATGTATGTATGAACTCTCGCCGATTTTACTAAATGTAGGAAGCTGGTGTGTTCTCGAGCTCGAACTTTTCGCGGTAGTTTGCTCCGTTTGGCAGCACCCAGTCTATTTGGTTATGTATGCGATATCGCAAAAACCCAATTCAGCATTGAAACGCCTCGTCTCTCATCCCCCAAGAAAATAAAAGATCAGAGGTAGCAAGCAGACAATCAATTCGAAATGTGAACGAACTGGCTGGTGCTGTTGTATGTATGTCTGGGACTGCCAACTCAGAAATGCGGGTTTCTCGGTCGCGGCTGCTTTCTTCGGGCTGCGAGGCAATGCGATGCGATGCGATGCAAGTTGGCGGAGACTCCGACGATCAATCAAAATCAACAAAATACGCCAGGGTGTGCTGGTCAGGCACCAGCATCAAATATATCAATCAGTACGTCATCCAACATTTGGGAGTACCATCTGGAGCAGGAAGGCTAGAAAGTGAACATTTGATTTTTTTTATTGCTTTCTATATCATAAAGGCATGCATGGCATATACCAGCGCATACACTCCGTGGAAATCAAATAATCGTCTCGTTACCCATAGCGACGACAGCGCCTTGTGCGGATCCCCGGTAGGTGGTGGGGTTAGCAGGGCAGGGGCGTCCTTCCTAGCAGCGTCTGACTTGGCACCAAGGCTTGTCAGGGTACTTTTTCGATGCTGCCAACTCAGCAATCACTCCTTCTCTGGAAACATTGCAGGCTGTTGGCAATATGAGAATGCACATGGAAGAACTTCAGTACCTCTCAAATGTGGGCAGCAATAGTTGGCACGGCATGAACGTGAATAGCTGATAAAGATGCTCAATACCATGCATCCACCAGCACAGCGTTGAAAAGTGCAGTATGCGCGCTGGGCAAGGCTTTATACAACCCCCGAGTAAACGGGTAGGAATGAATCGCACGAAAAGACAGACTTCCAGCCCTGGTTATCATTCCAATACAAGCCTAATCGTTATTCTTCCTCACGAAATGCCAACAGCCAGCACAAATTCGCCAGTGTATCGCTTGAAATACAACGAATCGCGACCTCCATTTCTCCAAGAACCTCGCACTTGCCTTTGCAGGCAAGTCTTGATCTTATAACAACGACTCTCCCAGTGCACAACGAACGAGGGAACAGCCGGCTCTTATTGTTTCGGACGCTTCCGCCTCGCGGTCCGTTGAGAGACTGGGATTCACCTCTACGAGATCGACCGCCACCAGACTTCCGGTCAAGTGGACGCTTTCGCAGATGAAGTCGCCTTCGCGGAGCGTCAAGCCGCCTCTAACCGGAGTTCCTGTGCTCGGCGCCCACATCGGATCGAGCGCGTCGACATCGAAGGAGAGATGGATAGGGGTGTCGGGTCCGATGTGGTCTAGTGCCATATCGACGACACGTCCAATACCGTAACTACCGCATTCATAGGTTAGTAGGTCAAAATATATCACATGTAACCACCACTCTAGGGAATCGCATACCGGTCGACGTCGAACATGCTGAACGCCCGAATACCTCTCTCTCGCAGCACCTTCTTCTCGCCCGGGTCCACGTCTCGAAGACCGATATAGACAAGCTTGTTTATGTTGAGCATGTGCTCTTCCTTGAGCCAGCCAAAGTACTCGGGCTTCCCCTCTACCTTGGCGAGGCCTGAGACGAAGGCTACGGGCATGCCGTGGATGTTCCCGGAACCGCTCGTCTTGGGCGTATTGATATCGGCGTGCGCATCGACCCAGATGACGGCCATCTCTCGGCCGTCGAACCGCTCTCTTATCGCCTTGGCCGTGCCGGCAATGGTGCCGATAGCGATGGAGTGGTCGCCGCCCAGCGTCAGGACCATGCGCCCCTCCTTGGCATGGTTGTAGACTTCCTCGCTCAGCCTCTGTGTGACGGCGCTCACGGTGCCGGGGTTCTTCATGTTCTCGTACTCGGGGTCTTCCTTGGGCACGTATTCGTTGTAGGCATTGACCTTGTCGTCGCCGTGGAGTCTGTAGCCGAGCTCATCGCGCAGCTGGGTGAGCAGGCCGGATTCGATGAGGGCTTCAGGAGCAGCGTCGACGCCGGTCTTGCCCTAATAATATAGGAGGAAAAAACCCTCTTATCAGTTCATGGTTCCTCTCTATACGCCCAGGGGTAAACCAGTTTAGTTCTCGTCATTACCTGGCCACCAGAGAAGCCGACGGCTACGACTCCGATGTCCTCTGGGTTGGAGAGGAACTTGGAAGCTACTTTCGTGGTGTTCATGCTCGGTGTATAGGGCTGCTATTACGCGCCAAATGTTTAAAGGTATGCTGAAGATAAGGTAGGAGAAGCAATAAAAGTCGGCAGGTAGTCTACTGTTGTCTAATCGGTAGTTGTAAAAGAGGAAAGTAAGGAAGGCAATGGAGAGGACGAAGTTAGGAATCTCTGAGATGCTGGCAAGGTTCGAGTTCACGTTCGCGGGGTCGACCCAGGCAGTGGCGGGAGATACGGCAGGGGCTATGCTGTATTTATTCGAGTATGTAAGGCTAATTACGTACGCAAGGGCTAAAAGAATTACGGTAGTAACAGTTAAACATGTCGCGAGGCATGCGGCCCTCACTCCGATGGTCTCGTTTTCCCTTTCTAGATAGCCGCCGATCTGATTTTCCTTGGATTGTAGATCCATTACCGGGATGTCCTTGCACTTGCATACATGTGTCGCTCCGGGCGGTTGCGCTTGCGACGGACTTTTCTTTCCCTTCAGGCTTCTAGAAGGACGAGAAGTGGTGGATATAGTGATTGAGCAGGTTTCTTAGTCGACACTATGACCTTATCGCGTAGACCCTATATTAAGGTTGTATGTGCTAAGATAGACCCAGTGGGCAGTGCCTCGTAGCGGCTCCCTATCTTTCAAGGACATCCCTAGTCTGGAAGCTCGGTTTTCTTTGTATGGCAGATGCGACACAGCAGCGCAATACAGTTGCACTCGTCGAATATCTGGCATGCTTGTTGTCGTTTGTCCCATACACCCTTTGCGACGTACTCCAAGGGAGATCGATGGTAATTTGGCTCGGTTTGAAGCGGCACATGGCACCTCCCTAGAGCGAATTGGTCTTGTGGGGCGGGGCGGCCTCCCTCCCACCATCTATGTGGGCCTTTGTGTCCTACTATTCTTTACCTTGTCACCAGACTCACCACGCCAAATACACTACTACTCTGACATACTGTGTATATCTTGGACGACTTGCCTGAATCAGTCAAGCCGAGGCTTCCTATTCGCTTGTTTCGTCTTTTAGCAACATGCCTGTCACGCATCTAGTACGAGACAGCCTGTGATAATGCGACGTTGGGGTTTAGCAACCAACCGTCTCTTCGGCTCACCAGGGTAGGTAGGTAAACACACCGCGGTGATATTCTGGATAATATCGAGAACCGCAAGGCGGACGTCCACTCAAACTTTAGGATGACCTGCTTACACCCGTGTCTCACAATGTTGATCGTCCGTCCATTAGACATACTGACTGGCCACTGGCCAGGCTTCTATCTCGAGTCAAGCACCAGGATCAGGGGGAAAAAGGCCGTGTTGACCCGAAGCTTTCCCCCTAAGTGATAAACTTCCGTTGATGGGATTTTCCAACACATAATAGTTAGCTACCTGATTTGCACAGCCTTCTCTCCAATATTGCACTGTGGTGTACTACTACTGTAGGCGACAGTTCATGCGGCGCTTAACAGCTTGGCGTACTTGCATATCTGCCTCACATGCATATCACCGTACAAGTAACAAAAGACCAACCCCGCCTCAGAAACTCGCCATCGACGATCACGATCAGGTTGCGCTCCTTGCTGTCATCTCGGTAGCTGTTCCGCCGACCTTCAAACAAGCTCGTCGCAAGCCTACGCCATCCATTGCATGCGTGCTCCCGACGCGAATAGGACAGACAAATTACTCCCTACATTCTGATTCAAGCTTGCAATCCGCATCCGCGATCCTCGTACCTGTTTACTTGCCATGGCACCGAACAGCCTCACACAGGTGACAGGATGGTCGATCTCGTGGTCATGAATGGGCCGCGTTGTCCCATGTGAAATTGTCAGTCTATGTAAGTAAAATGTAACTATATACATTTGAAGAAGCGAGAGTATGTACAGGCTGCCCGCGGCGAGGTGGATATGAATCATTCTTCTGTCCGCCTCCAACACGTCGGGTTTTTTTCCAAATATGTTCATCTTGAAGTCCAGATTTGTTCTGGCTCTTGCATCGCACCCACTGCACCCAGTCGGGCCAGGGTCTTTCCTACATTTCCTTATTTGCCGCTGAGGATATCGGCAGAGGCCTTCTCGGACAGCATCAACACCGGCAGGGCGATGAAGGTGCCCGGGATCTTGGGGAAGACGGAGGCATCGACGACGCGCAGACCCTTGGTGCCACGGACCTTGAAGTTTCCATCAACCACGGCCATGGGGTCGTTGGCGGCGCCGATCTTGTTGGAGCACGAGGCGTGGTGTCCCCAGGCCTCCTCCTTGACCCATTCGAGGAGCTCCTCGTCGGTGTTGTACTGCTCCGGCGGAGGCCAGAACTGCTTGGGCTGTCCATCGATGTCGGGGATGTTGCTGTAGAAGCTCTGCGCCATGCGGATGCCCTCGACGACGGCCTTGGCATCCTTGTCGGCCTCCTCCTTGGGAAGGCCCTCGTACAGGGTGTGGAAGGTGATGATGGGCGTGTCGCGGGGGTTGGCCGACGCGAGCTCGACCGTGCCGGCGCGGTTGCGGGTGTGAGCCTTCAGCACCAGCCACGACCAGTGGTTCTTCTTGTCGGGAGTGGCGGCGTTGGAGGACTAGAGGATCTGGATTAGCTCGTGTTCCATCTGACATGTGTACCTCGCCGACATTGATGGGTACTTACGTAGCCAGGATAGAAACCGGCGAAGATGGCGGGGAAGCCACCGATCCAGAGATCGTGCTCGCCGTCTTCGGAGTAGGACGAGGTCCAGAAGGCACCGAAATAGTTGCCGCTGGAAGCATAAACGCCCTTCTCGGCATCCTTGTTGTTGGGGTTGGCGTATTGGGCCCAGCATGGGTCGTCTTGCGTGCCCAGATAGGTGCAGTCGAGGATGCGGGTGAAGTTGGTCGGGAAGTCAGCGTTGACGGACACCTCGAGACGATCCTGAAGGTTCTTGCCGACACCGGGGAGATCGACGACGACAGGGATGTTGAACTTCTTGAGCCTGGATATCAAACAGTCAGCTCGGGCTTGCCCTCGAGGAAAAACAACGAATAGGGGACAATGGGTAGATATCTTACTCTTCCTTGGGTCCGATACCAGAGAGCTTCAGAATCTGGGGCGAGTTGAAGGCACCGCCGGCAACGATGACTTCCTTGGTGGCGCGGACGGAGCCAGGCTTGCCACCGTTCGTGTTCTTCGCGCGAGGGTCGGCGCGGTAGAGCGACTGACCGTACAGGTACTCGATACCGTTGGCCTGGGGCAGGCCGCACTTGGACTTGCCAAAGGTGACCTTGGTCGCGAGCGTGTTGAGGGCCACGTCGAGCTTGTACTTCTTGGATCCGTCGGGGTTCCTGGCCGTCACGGCGTTGTACACGTAGTCACGGGGCGAAGATCGGCGGTACTGCTTGTTATCCATGGCCTCGGGGAGACGGGCGAGCGCCTTCTTGGTGTCGCGGTCGGGGTCGGCGTTGTTGATGTCGGCGACGAGCATGTTTCCGAGGGCCTTGGCGAGGTCGGCCGACTGGTTCAGGGGCACCAGCTGCGTGTAAGGGTCGACTCCCTTGGAGACAGCCGACGCCACAGTCTGCTTGAGCACAGTCTCGATCTCGTCGGTGTTGACGCCGAAGGCCTTGCCGGCACCGGCGAGGGCGGACATCAGCTTGACATCCTGGGCGGCGATGCCCTCGGGGTTGATGGTGAGATCCAGGTAGCCGTTGAAGCCGTGGATGCTCTGCAGAGGAACCGTCTGTTAGTCTGTGTGTCCCGAAAGGAGGTTTCATAGGATGCTGAGAGATCTTAATCTTACCTTGTCAGGGACAGGGTAGTGAACATTCTCGAGCTTCTCGAAGTACTTCCTCATGTTGGCGTTATCCCACTCCGGGTCACCAGTGACGTCACGGATGAAGTTGAAGTCGTTCTTGCTGGGCAGCAGGCCGACCAGGGCGTTGTGCTCGGAGCAGCCACCGAGACCGCCGTAGCGAGGGTAGAAGTTACCCAACATGGTCGAGCCCTTGGGAGGGTTCACACCAGCTACGATCCGAGTCAGCCAACTAGTCTCGAGGGAGACGATGCGAGATATGCGGCTTACAGTAGTACTGCCCCTCTGGTGTCATCCAGGTGAGCTTGCGGTCCTTCAGCGCCATTGTCTTGTTGGCGTAGTGGTGGGTGAAGAAGCCCCAGCTGACTTCGTTCCTTTCGGACGAGGGGTTGGCCAGAGCGGGGGACTCGACCTCGCGGAGGTGACCGTAGTCGCCACCGGCATCGACGAGGAGGACACTGTGGCCGGCCTTGGCCAGGTTCACGGCAAGAGGCGAGCCGCCTGGGCCGGAACCGATAATGATGTACTCATATTCCTTCTTCGGGGGCTCTGTTCATTTCGCAGCGACATGTCAGCATATACTCGACAGAAAAGGAAGACGAAAGGGTCCTTGGGAGCTGTACCCTGGGGAGTGAGTGTCGGCCCGGTCTGGGGGAACTTGTTCTGGGTCTGGATCTTGTCGATGTAGACATCGATACCGTCGGGGCCGACTCTGCGCGATGACGAAGCTGGTTAGTATCGAAGCATATATGCGATTCGAGACGAGGATGTCATGGTGGCTTACCCAGCCTGAGCGTAGGGCGCCAACGCGCTGAGGAGCGCGAGGTAAGAGAATTGCTTCATAGTGAAGATCCTATTCCGTCACAAATAACTGATATCCTGAAACTGACTAACAAACGAGCCCTGGACGACTCTTTAATCTCTCGGCTTTTGTAGGAAAGAAACCCCGTTTGCTGGCGAAGAAGCTTGAAAGGGGAAAAGGAGAGAGAGTGAAGAGCGTGAGGAGCTGAAGAAGGAATATTTTGATCGCCAAGTAGGGGGCGTAGGACAGGTCTTATATATTAGCCGCGAGGACAAGAAGTGATCCTGCCCCGACTGCCATTTCCCTCTCCCATCCATCTCACACGCCCAAGACTTAGGAGATAGGCGAAAAGCAATGGACGGCCAGGGCAGTATTACGGTGCAGTACAGTACAGCAGAGTACAGGGGTCATCATGTATGACAGGGTCCAGCGAGGTCAGTAAGTAAGGGTTAAGCGGGCAGAGCATGGTAACGCAGGGAGGAGGAGGAACAGGCGGGCGGGCGGGCGGACGCTCGGGTTGGCAAAAGCCGCAGGGGATGGAAAAGCCGGAATGAGATCCTTGCTTGCTCTGGGGCTGGAGAGGGTAAAGGTAGGGAAGTAAGTGAGTGAGGCTTAGTGTTCAAATGGTGCGCTCACCGGTAGACTGACAGACTGACAGGCAGACAGACAGACATATTGGTATGGTGAATTGTATGTATGCACGTTCCTGCGTCTTATTAACCCATGTACATCAAGTATGTACATGCATTTACTTACTAGAGGAAGGTGGAATACCCCTGTCCTGACACCTTATTCTCCGCCTGTGAGGGCAGATGGGGCAGGGGTATTGGTACGTATTATTCCGGTCCGCAGGTTTCCCGCGCGATGTTTACAGGACTCTCTGATAGTCAGAGCAGAGTAGGTTAGATGGATGGCTATGAACAGGTAATATTTTTCAAGATTATTCCTCAGGTTAAGCTTTGTTACTAGTTGATCGGTTAGTATTTAATGTATCTAACGATTGAACAGAACAAAGAGATAAAATATATTAATTTGTTAATTGGTCTATAAACACCACAGTTAGCCTAGCAGTTTGTTGATCGGCTTGGCTTTGATATTGTTTGGTATTTTCTTCTCTTTTTGTTGTTGATGTTTCTTTGGGCTTCGGTTTCAGTGGTGAGGATATTGGTATGAAGGTTATTTTACAGAATACTTTGTCTTCCCTTGCCCTTCTATCTAGCATTGCTTGGCCCTTCGGCCCGGGAGGAAGCTAAACTGAACTGAACTACTGCTGTACTGTACTTTTTTACTTCACATGCATTGGGCAAGATACGCGCTTGGGTTGACTTGAGTTGACTTACTAGACTAAACTGGCCATAGGACTGAGTGTTCTGGTTGACCGTTGAGAGGTTCTCGGCGGGCAGGGGTGGGGGGCGAGGCGGGTTTGTTTGCATGGAAAGAGGCAAGGTGTGTGCTCTGGGTACTATCTAGCGATGACATTGTACATTGTGATGATTGTCCGTGTTTCTGTTTCGGAGTTGAGGTTTTTTTTTTCGGCGATAGATAATTGACGATGCGTGCGTCGGTGTACATACTAAAACGTGGGAATGGATAGAGCTCTCTCGCTATTCGGCATGTTGATGATTGATGTTGAAGATTTGGCCGTAGTAAGGGTGGTATGTACTATGCAGAGGCGTCTGTGTGTCTGACTTGACTTGACTTGACTAGGTTAACCTCACTTACTTCCCCTGTTGAGGTTAGGTCAGAGATGCTAAAATGTAGATGTCGGTATCATCGTACCTAGGTTACTTACTTACATACTCAGGCGCTTAAAACGGTGAAAGGAAAATGGCATGCGCTGAACATACATACAGCTCAAGCAAGTAACAAGAGAAAAAAGACGTGTATGCATGCATCCATCAGCCCCTTTGCTCATCTCGCCTCTTCAGGCGCTGCTGCTTCGCCAAATGCATTACGACCTGTTTGTTCCCGGACACATCAATGTCAGTCAGCTACAGATGAGATCACATATTTTTCAGCTTTGCACAGCAGTAATAATACCTAGGTTTACCTAACCTAATAAAATGGGGAAAGCGACAAAAGCTGAAAAAAAGAAGACGACGAATCAGATTATTATGCCTGTCATGTATCCAGAAGAGGCAATTATCTAACCTAGACCAGATCTACGTACAAAGCTGTAACTTTAAAGAGTGGGGACAGGGGGTTGTTAAAAATAACATGGGCTGACGGAGAACCACGAGGGATGTGGAGTTTGGACATTGGAGTGTGGACGACAGGGGGGGAAGGACATCTTTTTTTTGCTGACAGGGCTTACTACACATTGTACACACTCACACACTCAGACAGGGCGTACTTACTTAGGTTACTTAGATGCATTCATTGCCTGCCAGATGACATCTGATCGCCTACCTCCACCACATGGAGGGTTGAGAAGGGCGCGGTCGAGCCCATGTAGAAGAAGATGTGGCTGAGGTTCGGATAGCACAGGATAAATGTTAAGAGATTCTGTTCGGCGTTAGGAGATCATCATCCAATCCGTCGTTGTAGAGTGATGAAGAAGGGGGAAAAGAGATGGGCGATGCGATAGAGAAGGGAAACGGAGTGTATAGTAAGTAAAAAACACCTGCACATTGAAGCGAGGAGTAATGAGTGAGTGAAAGAGCGGGTAAGCGTGTCCCGTCCGCTGGTTGCGCGCCCCTAGAAACGAAAACGTTTCTGACTTCTGGATCTAACCTAACCTTAAACTTTTCACTTTGACCTACCTACTTGGTAGTAGGGTAACATCGCCACGACGATTTTAGGATGCTTATCTCACATAATCTCCGATGCGTACGCACATGCTGTACAGTAGACTAACCTAGACTACAGCTGTATCAATATTGTACAAGTATTGCTGGAGGAGCTGCGTACTATTCTAGAGAGGCTAACCTAGTCCAAACAAGCTTTTTTCCACGCCAACGGCCGTTGAACCATTCATTCTACAACACATGCCGTACTGAAACAGAGAGTAATAAGAAAGACCATAGTAACCTACTAAAGATGCACAGCCTAAACCCGATATGTCTTGGTACGTGATCTGGGAGGTAAAGATCGGCGTTTATTCTGACTTGTCCGATCGGGCGTGTCGAGGTTGCCTTGAGAGCTCTTTTTACTGTACATGTGTTTAACCTTACTGGTAATGCTGTAGAACACGGGTTTTGGTCCGCGGTGTCATAATCATACAGAGCTGGTAGTATGCAGAGGACAGGGATGTGATCCTACCTTCATCGTCCTTCGGCAGGCAAAGGCAATGATCTCGATTACCTAAGTAAATACCTCGCTAGATGCTGCCTTCTTGGTTCTCTTCTCTCCCCGCATGTTGGAATGGTAAAGAGGTTCGGTTTGATATACATGCGCATGTAATATAGGATGCTATCAAGACCGTGTCTGACATAAATCTAGATAGATACACGCTGTCCAAGAATTTTTAGTTAGGGCTGGTTTTTAAGCGCAGGATCACAACAATTTATTTTAGTTCCCGAGATGCCAATTTGTTTAGCATCTATTAGGTTGACTATGTAAACACTAGATAGAGACACCAAGGAGCTTAGAAAGCTTAGCATTCACTAACTCTCTTGCTTGGGATTACTTCAAGCCCTAACCTTCGAGGAGTTCTACACTGTACAAAAGTTCTCACCTACATTGCATATGTAGTAGGTTAGCTTCTTGCGTCATCCTTCTGCATCGATGCGCTATACTTGTAATGTCGAGATGAACAAATCAATTTTACCGTCCTTAACAATCCGGGGAAAGGTACTTACTTGGGCGATGGGGAATAAGCCGGGAGTAGACTAAACAACAGCCAGCATCACGAAAACGTCCAAAATCTTATACCTGCGTAACCTCCTTCATGAACGACCAAGTTGAATGCCTGGCAGCTAGGTAGTCTGTCCCTCTTTTCTTCCTTAAATCCTAAGTCCTATCTATCACTTCCCTCCCGTCATCAAGATGTCGAGTTCGGAGAAAACTTACCGAGGAGGGTGTACACTGTAGGATAGAGCCTGTGTTAAGGAAATAAAAACACTTGGTATAATTTTAGGTTAACTATAGGGATAACTTAGAGCAACAGCAGAATGCAGTACTCTAGAATCAAAGATAATATAAAATGCAAGGGGGTGAAAGGAAAAATAAGCTTAATTTTCATGTTTGTTTAAGTTGGGTGTGAAATACCAGCCACAGGACCAAACACAAACATGGACAGAACACCAGTACAACTTGCCCTGCCCCATCTTCACCTCCCGCAAATTATTGATGAGTTTCTAAGAGTAAGGTAGCCTCGTACATAATGCAAGAACTGAAAACCTCTGTATTCTATAAGGAGATTAGATAGTATACCATCGTGTACCTTTTACCCTCCCTCCCTCCCTTACTTCGTCAAACCCATCTTCGGATCCTAGATATCCAGTGCGTCAAGGACCCGAGACAGCGTTCCTAGGTAAATCACTTTATTTTTTAACCTACCTACCAACCTATCTACCCTCTGTTTCCCTTACATCAGGCACGGCCACGTTTACGCTACACAAAATCTCCAACGTCTAAAATAAGTATGGTAGAAGAAAAGGAACGATGCGATGCCGGCTTGGCAAAAAAACAACAACCTGTGGCTGAGCCCAAGTCCTGTCCCTTTGCCACAACTATCTATCTATCCATCTATCAATCTGTTTAATATTCACTCTTATCCGTTAAGTTATGCGTTAGGTATCGTCTTCTTTAATCTGAGATAGGTGTAAGGAAAAGGAAGACGTTATTGGTCTAGTAATAATGTAGGTTAAACAAATAGCTTCTTTTTAACCACTACTTAATCTAGCCTATACCCTTTGTCAAGGACTTGATGTTGGTAGTGGGAGTAATAGTAGGAAGTGAGGAACACATTTAGTACTGCGTTAGTAAGAAAAAGGTAAGGGTAACAGTCGTGCTTTCTTAGACAGGGGCCTGCGCCTACAACTCTGCGAGGTCATGCAGGACTCGGGTGACTTGACTATCTATACATACTATGGCACCCAATATGAACAATACAATATTTGCCAATCCAGGAGCAAAGTGCGAGAGGGATAATCTCCCAGCTGCTCCCTCTCCCTCCTCAACATAGGTAACCTAGATGGCAACTTCCCTGTATGTATGAGATGTTCTTCTCCCTACAACAGCCGCAGAATAGCAGTACGACAAACATCCTGTCAAAAGTATACACACACACATAAACGCATGCATACCCACTTTCCAACGATCCTTGATCTCGCCAAAACCCACGTGTTGTTCATGCATGTATGCATCTAGACCAAGTTACAGCGAGAAGTAATCCAAAACGGGCCAAGATTACTAGCCCTTCAACGGCGCCAATTACTGTACATTAGCAGGGGTGTGTGGCGTTTGTCCACCGAATGCTTAGCATGCGGCCGAGAGTGCAGGGGCATTGTCGTTAGGTTAGTGTACCTCGGTCAGACTTCCATCTGGCATCTGCAGTTGCGTGAGTGAGCGAGCGAACGAGCGAGAGCTGCGCGCCTATTCGCGGACCGCAACCAACAGAAACGCAAGGAGGCGACTAGGTAGGTTATGCGCAGCCTTTTCAGAAGCAGGCAAGGTGAGATTTTGGATTTCCAAGCTTCTTGTCATGATTAGAAAATGTCTAGGCATCCCCTGGGCGAACGTATGTTTGACATCTCTTGGCTGAGGAATGCTGCCAAGTGATTGTGAGAAACAGGGACTTGTTCATCACGAGATGGACGCCTACCAATTCTTTCTTTCTTTTCTGCTCATATCGTGTCAAGGTTGAGTGTCGACAAACATCCTGGTAAAACAGGTAAAACGCACACACACACACACGCGCATCTATCCTAACCACTCTTTCTTAATGCCGGCTATCCAGTCGCTGACAGACATCTCCTTGTCTTCGCCAACCCGGACTATATGCTCGTCCGGCCCTTTCCTGATCAACCCCCTGGACGGATATATCGGATTTTTCGGATGCGTCGGGTCGCATACGCGGAATTCGAACGTGTTGTTCTGCAGCCGTGGGAGACAGTTGTGGCAGAAATACACGTCCCAGCAGATCTCGCACGTGGCTAGCGACCTGAAAGACGTCCATCGCCTGCCGCATCCGCCGCTACATACGAAATCGTACATGATGCTGAAGATTTCGTCTTGTCCGGCGTCCACTTGCGCGTCTGCGCCAGGCGGCGACAGCCCGTCATCGGTACCATCGTTTCCTGTCGCTTCCACTTCAGCCTCTAGCAGATGCTTGGACTTGTGCAGCGGCAAGCCCAGCGCGTATGCGATATCGGCGTTTTGTCGATCGCCAAAGCACGTAAAGGCCTTCCCTAGGCGGAGACAGCCGGCCCGGTCGTTGCCGGAGACCGTGTCTGTGAGATTGCGTATCGCGAGCCGCAGCAGCGGCAAGACCTTGTCTCGTGCCATGTCAGACTTCCCTTGCCGCACAGGCCAGCGCCCCGCGAGGGCTGTCGCATATTCCCCCACGTTTTGTTGTAGGTCGTCACTGCTTCCATCCCCGTAGCCCTTCCAAGATTCGGCGAGCTTCTCCAGTTTGGATATCCACGTCTCTGCGTCCTGTGCACCGCCCTTTACCGCATTGGTGAAATACAACGACGCCAGCTGAAACGAGGCAGAAGCAGCGCCTGGGGAACCAATGTGCTCCTCTATCAAGCCTTCCCATATCGAAACAGCCTTCTGTTCGTCTTGGTAAAGGCGATAGTGTAACCTCCCGAGCGTGGCCTCGGCATTGGCTAGCATGAATATATCCTGCGCTTCTTCAGCACGAGCAGAGATGCGTACGAGGGCGCGCCGGATGGCGTCTTGTCGGCCACACTTGGTGAATGAGTCCATGATGTAGTCCTGGGCCTCGTCGTCCAACCATAACAGGACGTTCAAGCGACCCAGTCCGGACGTCTCGTCGGCTAGGGCGGACTCGACCGCCTCAACCACCTCGGCGTATCGTTGTGCGCGGTAGGAGATGAAGATGGAGCCGTAGAGCACCATGGCCGAGTCTGGCGCAAACTGGCGGAACTCCTTGGCCGCTTCGTAGGCGGCTTCGATCTCGTCCAGCTCCACATACGCGGCAAAGGCACAGACCATGACCGTTTCCGAGTATTCGTCGTCGGCACGCAGACACTCTCTCGCCTGTGACACTAAAGCTATCAGTTCCCTGTACTTCTCCAAGGACAGCAGTTCTCCGCATGCGCGGACATATGCCTCTCGCTTGACTTGCGGATCGTCGCTTCGCAGTGGGGCCTCTTGGAGTTCTTCCAAGGCTGCTTCCGCATGTCTCCGTGTTTCGATTTTCATAAAAGCCTTCCCAAGAGCGAGATGCAGTCTTCCGCCGTCCGTCGGCCAGCAGAGCGAAGCCCACTTCTGGATATCCTCGGGAGGGATGAGCTTGGCGATATGCTCGTATGGACGGCTCGGGTGCAGCGTCCACTGGGCTGAGCCGTTCGCGGCGGCTAGACTATCATATCCGTACAGGAACATGACCGCCAGCATCTCGTCCAGAGAATTCCACTCTAGCCATGCCTGGGCAACTGCCTTTGCGAAAGGCCGTAGCAGATGCGTAGATGAATCCTCGTCCTGGGAATCATTATCTCGTTCTGTTGGACCTGGTCTTGGAAGAAATCTCTGCAAACAGGAGCAGGTCTCACGCCTGAAAGCTGGCACATGAACTCTCGTTGACGAGAAACAGAGCGAAACCAGGATAAGAGGAGCGACGGGTCCCCAAACAAGACTGCCATCTCATCCGCCAGCTCTGCAAAGCCTGCACTCCCTGTTTGAATCTCAGCAAGGTGGTCCAGCAAGTGGTCGGCTGCGTAGTCAGATAGGTCGGGTTGCCGCCACGGCTTTCCATTTCTCTTTGGTATATTCCCAGTCAGGACTTGCGCGCATGTGAGGGCGATGCGAGTTTGTGCCGACTCTATATCCACGCCTATGCCCTCGTGGAACGGAGCAGTACGGAAGTGCTGGGCAATGCTTGCATGGCCAAACTTGACAGTCGCTTTGTCGAATGAGTCTGGTACCATCTCGTCAGTTTCATCCTCGTCCTCGTCCTCGTCCTCGCCACTTTCTTCTTCGTCATCCACATCGTCCCCATCTTCGTAATCGTCGAGTACATCCTCCGCCACGTCCTGGTTATCGTCATCGCTATCGCTCTCGTCATCAGCATGGCTTCCGTCGTTTATGCCCGCCACCGACAGCGCTGATCGGTCTTGGACAATGCTATCCACGACCGTCTCAGAGCCTCTGCCCTCGCTCGCTTCTTCCTCGTCATGAGAAACGCTGAAGAAGGAACCGAATCTGGTCTTCAGCTCTTCCTCCAGGTCCACTATGCCGTTCTGCCGCGAGTCCCTCAGCTTGAGGATGAGATCCAGCTCCCCAAGGAGCAAATCACGCTTAGCAAAGGCGACCCACGTTATTATCTCGTTGAGGTCCTTCTTGTCGAAGCCGCCCATGACCGAGAGTCTCGCGATTACCCTCCTGAACATGTCATCCAGACCACCGGGCGGCCTCGAGAGGGCTTCCTGGATGAGCTCTGGCTTGTTCATGTTTCTGATTTCCGCAAGCATAAGCCTGGCGAGCATGAACATGCCATCAGCGCTGTCGCAGAGCGTCTTGACAATCTCCCTTTCAAGACGCTTGGTCTGACCTGGGCGCTTCTGTCGCATCTTTGCAAGCAGAGGGATATCTTGGCGCACGCCTCTCCTGACGTATCGCTCAACATCAGTCTTGGACAGGGATGGGCTCAGATGCAGCATCTTTGGGCGGCTCCTCTCCCCGCTCCACGCATTGGACACGTTATACTCTAGCTCGGGCCGGCCTAGCAGGAGGAGCTGTATGGCCGGCGTCTTGCTCTTGCGCGATCGTGAATCTGCCAAGCTCTTGGCCATCCTGACGATCAACTCTTGGTTCTCTAGCGTGGCCTCGTCGAGCCCATCTATCACGAGATAGAGAGGGTCCCGGAGCATTTTCTCTGTGTTGAAAGGATCGATAAAGAGGGAGGCCCATAACGAGCTATGACCGAAGAGCTTATCATCGTCACTACAGGCCGAGACGGCCATCTCGCGGTAGGGTTCGCAGAGGTTCGTCATCTTGTAGGCGACAGTCTTGAGAATGATTTCAGGCGTGTGTTGCGTGTTCATGCTCTCTCTGATGTAAAAGTAGGCGGGTCCGAGCTTTGCTGCAGATGCGAGATGGCTCGGGATGCAAGGAACGTCTTTCCCATTCCGGGCTTCCCCAGCACCCACAGAACGGGTATCTCCATGCGAGCCCAGCTGTCGAACAGTTCATGGTCCAAGAGCCAGTCTCCGGAACATGGCAGCCTAGAACTCTCAATGTCATTGTGAAACGCCTCGTTGTACCGGTAGGCATCCGTGTACAGAGCTTGGCGAAGTAGCTCCCTGTTTTGGCCGGCCTCTGCCCTCTCGTCTATGCGCCGGGTCGTTCTGTATGTCCTGGCCGCGACGAGCCGAAGCTCATCCTCGAACGTGTCTTCGAGGGCCTTCAAGGCAGCGTGGACGGTATCGTCATCCTTGAACACGCCACGCATCATCTCCTTGAACCTCCCGCGTTTGATAGCCACCTGGGCCACACCAAAGACACGCAGCATTGAGCGCAAGAGACTGATGGCGACCTTTTTCAGCTTGGGGTCGATGCCGCCTTGCAAATACTCGGAGAGACGGTCGGTGATGCCCCGGATCTTCTCGAAGAGCTCTTCGATGACATCGTAAATCTCTGTCACCTTTGTGCTAGACTTAACGAGGAAAAGGCCGGCTTTGACGATGACGGCTGCGGGCGCAAACGTCAGAGCGAGGCCCTCTTGTGCCACTGCACCGACTAGCTGGAGCGGCGTGACCACGGCTCTGAATACGCCCCGAAGCTTTCGATTGCGGCTCCTGTATTGGGAGAAGTCGGAGAAGGACTCATCGATCTGCCTGTCAAGCTCATCGTTGTTGATCACCAGAGACCTCCACTCGTCCATCGACGACTCGTTCCCCGTCTCCTTCAAGTACTCGACGACTGCATCGTCCCAGAGCCGCTGTAACTCTGCTCCGGTGTCGTCGCTCATTCTGGAAACGCATGCCAATTATGCCTCAAGCGACCCCAGTAAGTACGCGACTATGATGTTCGTTTGGTGATAACCGTGATGTTGGCCACAGATGGCCGCCTGCAGGCCTTGCCCAACGCGGGGCGCCGGGGCGTGAATCCCCCCGCAGGCTGTAGTTTCCTCGGGTATGCATATAAACCATTTGATGCCATTGGTTCGCGTTGCTTGATACCTCGCTTCAAAACTCCCCTGTTGCATAACGCCTGGTGAGAATGCCTTGTCGACTTCTGAGCCTCTTCTCCAAGTTCGCCGGCTTGAAGATGGAACCTACAGCGAGGAACTTGTCACGGCGGGCACAATGGAAGAATCAAAACATTCTAATGTACACCTATTGACCTAACGATACTCGACAAAGAGAGAAGAGAAGTCTAAAACAAGCTGCTGACGCCGAGATCTCTGATGATGTCCCATCCAGAAGCTCGGGCCATCATGATCCTCACTCTCGACATGGGGCGGCCGTTACAGAACTCGTTGCCCGATCTAGCCTGCCAAGACCTGCCAGGAACGAAGTGGATAATGCGGTCTTGTCGTCTCTTGGTCACGACCCCACAGACTCACCTCCACACACGCCGTCTTTTGGTGTTTGTGAAACTGGTCATTTCTCAATTCATCACATTTACTGACCATACCTGTACGTCAGAGAACCAATCTCAAAGGTCTATACATAGTAGAACCTTATCGGGTCCCTCATCGCCGATCGGCATATATCCGTGCTGGGTCAGGCTTGTTTCTCTCGCCATTGCAGCATTGGCACGAACCATTCTCAAAGCAGAGTAGTGTTGGCATCACATTGAAGTTTGACCCTATGCCCTTGTCTATGGGGCTCAATGTAAGTGAAGAATACCTGCACGGCCAACATATAAATCGCACTTTGGCCGGGTTGAGGTGTTGTTGTGAGCAGGTAGGTAGGAGGAGTTGGTTGAAGGCAGGTGGAAGTGGAAGGGAAAAATTGAAGTCCCAAAGGCGGAAACGTGACTGGCAACGACTGATGCCGGCCCGAAATGCATTGGTCGGTCCGAAACGGCTTGCTTAGGTGACCATATCCTCCAAAGCCCAATTGAGACATGATCCCGTTTCCTGTCAGACGGAAAAAATCACTCTTGACAAATGCAGATAATCTTGTATTCATTTCAGTTGCAATCTCCAAAACTTTGTTTCTTCTTAGCAGTCTATTCACGTGCTTTTCGTGGTGGGCGGTCGGCGCGGCCACACTAGCTGACAAAGTGTACAAGTTGTTATTTGAACATGTGCAGACTTCTATTGCTGAGACGACGACGCTCACATACGAATCCATGGGCTTGACGCTTGGGCCGCCGCGGATAAATCGTGTTTCGAAGCGATAAAGCCATCGGGCCCCGCCAGAACACAAGGACATACCCTCCTACTGCCGAGACCGGCCCGGGGGTAACCTTGGAAACTGACGGGGGTTCGAGGGCCATTCCTTCTGGTTACAGCACAGGTCTTCAGTTCGTCCCTGTTGAAGTTCGCTTGAGTCTGTTTAATCAGCGAGCTGCTACTACATAGCTGAGCCACGGTTCGAATATGTGTCACTAGCTCCATAGCTGAGTTGATTGAGATGTGACGAGTCTAGGAGTAGCGCCTCTGGTGGAAACTCACTGCTTTTCCGGCCTTGCCAAGTTGCCCAGACCAGTCCAGGCCAGGCTCCAGGACCCTATTACACCACACCTTAACCTAAGCCCTATCTATGATAGAGACTTCAAGACCGAGACAGGCAACGAACGCAAACCTTCGCGCCGCCACATTGAAGCACTTTCCCCGCTGAAGAAAAGGGATTGCATAGTGCATTTTTCTCAGCTGCTGTGTTAATCAAATTGGTCCCTGTAAGGTCCCTGACGGGAATAGCGGCGCGATGAGGCTTTGCGGTTCAGCTGTCTCGGGTAACCATGTCAGCCAACACGGAAACGCTCTTGAGTCTTTAGCCACATTCTGACACCCTGCATAACACTGCCCAATGGGAGGATGGGATAGGGCGTGATATAACAGTTTTTGGTGAGACACAGTTCATCTCGCGTAGATAGTCAGCCACGACGTAGCATCGAACTACCTAAACGCCCTAGATACACTAACTATGAGTTGTAGGCAACAGGACTCCAAGCGACAACACCCATATTCACTGTATAGCGCGAACTTTGATATCGCTGTCTACAGTATGAGTGTTGGACTGTGAGACACCGCCTCAAGAAACCCCCTTATCTGCTGAATAGACTCGCAAGACCTCGAGACTTTCAGCTCCCATGTTGACAACGACGCCGTTGGAACTCCATGCTCGAACCAAGTCTGGACTCTGGGTCTAGACCAAGTTGTGATTTGGCAACAAAAGAGAAGACTTCGTGAGATGGCGACGGTTTCCGGAAACAATATATATATCCATAACCCATTCTCATTTACATGAACAAAGCAACCGCAGCACACAGCTCAACACAGCACAGCACAGCATAACTACCACGGACATCACCACGCCTCCTCGCTTTAACCAGTACAAAACTTCCAACCAAATCCATCATTATGTCTGGCTTGAACCTTGACGGTGCCACGATCGCCCTGATCAACTACACCACTGGAACATGTGTTGACCTGCCGGATGGTACTCATAAACACCCCAGGCGATATTGAAGTGAAGAAATTATAGAGCTAACAAGACAGCACAGGGTCTGAGAACTATAAGCAGCTCGTCGGAACCAAGTTCCAGAACCTGGACAGCCAGCTCTGGAAGATCGAGGTGGCTGACAAGAGCACCGTCTGGCCTCTCTTCAAGCTCCAGAACGTTAAGTGGAATCGTAAGATCTCTACTTATCTAACCTTATCCTCTTTCTGGTCCTGTATCGTAGTAGTAGTAGAAGAAGAAACTTACTGATTCAATGCTTTCCAGGCTACGCCGATCTCAAGAACGGCGACGCCAAGGACGGCGCCGTGATCCACGGCTTCGACAAGACCGCAACTAACAACCAGCTCTGGCGCTTCGTCTCTGCGGATCCTCTCGGCCGCGTTATTATGTAAGCTCCCCTTGTGTGACAGTTTCGAAAGATAAGCCAACATACCGCCCTCTTACTCCCTTTGATTAGCCATCAAAATCTATCACACTCTTTTGCTATAGCAGCAAGTTCATCTTGAATCTTCCGTCCAGCTAACACATACACAGGATCCAAAACTACGGCACAGGAACATTTTTCGACCTGGACTCTGGCAATGGTGCCGACGGGTAGGTGTAGCTCCTGTCTTACTTTCCTTTCATAAACAGGACATGGGAATATTATTATTCTAACATGCAATCTGGAAAGTACTCTTATCCAAGGCTGGGAAGGCAACACCCATATCCAGAACACTCACCAGTGGTGGCGCGTGCTCCGCATTAACTAAGGTTAAGGGGCTTCTTATCCGCCTTCCTTGTCGATTACCTAGGACAAAATACACTAACACGTATTTCCTCTCCAACCGCCCATAGAAATTGCCTGAGCACACTTTATATCATCCATCAAGCAGACCCCTTGCCCCTAACATATTGCTAAGACCTCCCCGTTCTCTCATCCCTCACCAATGCTGTAGGTCAAGAGCATTTGGATAAAGAGAGGAGGTGGAAAGTCAGCTCCTCAGTTGATGCGGAGCACACGCCACAGCTGGTGGATATTCTTGGTCTCGATATTGCCTGCCCAGCCCTTGACCTGGGTTCTTTTGTATATCCATGTTAGAAAAGAGATATAAAAGAATGGAAGAGCTGGACTTACCCGTCCTCAGGGTTCCCGCTGTACAGGTCGAAATAGGTTCCTGAGCCGTAGTTCTGGATCCTGTATATGTTAGCATATAAAGGGACTCGAGAAACATGTGACAGAGCTTTGAGGGGAAAAGTAGAGAAGAACGCAATTCTTTTGAAAGTCAAGACAACTTACATGATGACGCGTCCTTGTGGATCGGCAGAGACGAAGCGCCAGAGCTGGTTGTTGTTGGGGTATTTTTCCCAGCACTGGATCCCTGTCCCACTCGCCTTGTTGCCCCCACTGAGGTCGGCGTAGCCTGCAAAAATATTCGCCAATAGGTAAGCTGCTGTTCTGCCTCCTGGAGCTGCGACATGGAAGGAGCCCCTTACGACCAAACTTGACGTTCTGGAGCTTGAAGAGAGGCCAGACGGTGCTCTTGTCAGCCAGCTCGACCTTCCACATCTGGCTCTGCAAACTCTGGAACTTTGTTCCGACGAGTGGCTTCCCGTTCCGGGACCCTGGAGTGTTTGGGTTCTGTCATATTAGTTCCATGGACCCTTTGAGCGGCGGTTGGTCAATGGCTAGATAGGCAGGGCCACATAGGGTACTAATTCTGGGTATATGTATATACAGAGATAGAACGCACACCACCTGGGAGGCTCGGCCCACCGGCGCATCCGCAGGATTAGTTGGAAATGAATGAAATCAACGGGCTCCCTCATATTGTAGGGTGCTAACATTGTAATCAGGCGTGGTGATTGGGTGAACAGGTAAGTCCTCGTCTCACACCAGACTGTAGATATTTTACACTGAAGATCTCCACATACAATCATCGTGAGATGCAATAAAAAAAGAATGAACCACTCGAACTACCATGGTGTCAGTAAGCGAATTTCTAGCTTACCGTCGGGCAGGTCGATGCATTTTCCCGTCCCGTAGTTGAGCAGGGTGATCGTTGCACCGTCGAGGTCTAAGGCAGACATGGTGAGAGAATGGTTCGACTTTGAGTGGCTCTTCGCTTGCTAGAATGACAAAGCCGTAGTAATACTGGGGTGGTTATGCTGTTTTGTGTGCTGCTGTAGTTCTCTCCACGAGAATAATGGATATGACAGGGGCTTATGTATACCGTTCAGAGAGCGTCGCCGTCGAATGGAGTGTTCGAGTCGATCAGTGATTTCCCCAAGATCACCAGTTTTATCTGCACCTTGCATGACCACATAGGTAATATCATGCCACATGCTATACTCTCATTGGGTTGCCCCATGCAACCTGCCCGATATGGCTTCCAAGCGTCTCCAAATTGGCTTACATGAGTACCGGAGCCGGCTGAAACCCCAAGAACTCAGAGCTCCTCCCAAGCCAGGTAGGGACAGACGTGTCAGGAAACGATTTGCTCAATATGCCAGCTGAGAAAGAAAGAGTGCGTTTCCGATCTCAGTCTTTTACGCTCCATCGTAGGGCGAAATGTAGTAGTTATGTAGCTGGATCTGTTCGGGCCTGGGGTCGTCAGCAAGTTCGAGATACAGCTAACTTCAGCAAGAAGCGTCTCTTGCGAGGTTGCCCACGCCGTAGTCAGCAGATATCTACAAGCGAGTAAGAAGCGTGAGAAGCGGGAGAAGCGTGAAGACCATGAGATGAAAAAAGTAGCTCAGGGGTAACAGTTGCTGAAATGAAGGGGCATATAAGGCTTGATTGATTGACTGAACTGACTGGCGGCGGAGTAGGACTCAGATTATCTTAACGTTACCCCAGTGGCTCAACGCCCATGTACAGTATTGTAAGGCCATATCACCTTGACCTTTCATCCCCAAGTCTCAAACCCCCAGAGAGTCCTAGAGTCTTTTTCTAGGGACGAAGATCAGGTTTGGCCCGTTATGCTCACCCACAAACGCATCATACAACTGAAACTCATCGACGCGGTCGCGTAGCGCGCCATCCCATCCCCCGGGGGAGCCACCACCCAACATCCCCGCTTGTCCAGGCGCCTGCTCGAAATCGAAATACCAGAGCGTCTTCGCCAATACCAAGCTCATCTCCATGTACGCCATCGTTTTCCCCAGACACATGGTATCGCCAAACGAAAACGGGATGAACGCCTCCACCATTCTCGCCAGTCTGTCAGGATCAGTGTCGTCGAGCCAGCGCTCGGGCCGGAAGGCAAAGGGATCCGGGAAACACACCTCGTTGTGCATGAGGCAGTACGGACTGATCGCGACCAATGTCCCGCCGGGCACAACGCGGCTGTCAATAACGCAGCCACCTTTATTAGACGAGACGACTTCGCGCCAGGGCATCGCAGTGATGGGCGGCGACATCCGGAGGGTCCCGTCGATGACAGCGCGCAGGTACTTGCAGCCGAGGAGCTGCGGCCCAGCCTGTATGAGTGTCCCGTCTGAGAAGCTGTCGCGGATCTCGGCGGCCAGGCGAACGTAGACGGGAGGGTGGCGAGACAGGTAGAAGAAGGCGGCGCTCAGGGCACAAGAGGTAGTCTGGCCGCCAGCGGGAAAGAAAAACAGAGCCTCTGACCAGACTTGACTCTTCTCAATTGCGTTAGCCATCGCCTTCCCCATGATTCCTCGAAGCAACGGCCCAAAAGTCGTGTCTCCCTGAATTCTCCGTAATCGCTTCTCGCCTTTTGATGATGTTCTTGAGGAGCCCCGCTGCCCTGCGCATCTTGGGCATGGTGAAGAGCATAACGACCCGATTCAAAGTTCGAATGGCGGGCCAAGCCATGTACACACTGTGGATCGTGTTCATGTGCAGGAAAACGTCGATGAGACTCCTGTTCTCTGCCTCCGTCTGCGATGCAAGGTCGACCCCAAAGCCGAGCTGGACGGCAATGTCACTGGCAAGCCGCTCGCACAGGGGCGTCATGTTGACCGGCCCCGCCTCGGCAGCCTGGAGGAGCTTCTGAATGAAGACATCGACCTCGGCGCGCATCGTCGGCTCAAATTTTTGCAGGGACTGGCCAGAGAGAACACATCTGTAGACATTCCGCTTCTTCCGATGAGACTCCGGGTCTACCGTCGCCAGTACATGCGTGACGGGACTGAACGACGTGGAGGAATAAACGTGTGATTTGTGAGTCGATGCATGACGGCTTAAATCTGTCACATTGTCAACTGGTTGCTTCGTGAGATGCAAGGCCACTTGAATTTCAAAAGCGCCACAGATAAGTACTTACCACGGAGAGCCTCCACAGTATTGAAGACAAGCCGATTAGGTCCCTGTCGGTGCACGGGACCATACTTTGAAGATCGGAATGCGCTTTAAGATGCAGCCGTTTCCGTTTCACCTGGTAACCACCGTAGGCGTCGGTAAGCTTGGCGATGAAAGGCCCAGGATATCCTCGAAGAGGGTGGAACACGAGCCGATAGCTCCCGATAAGAAGTGCCTTCAAATGGCCACTTGTTAGCTGCGAGGATGACCTGTATACGGCGCGGTTCTACAGCTAGTAAGTTCTTACGAGTGGTAGGAATATGGCCACAGCGTATTTCGCTGCTGCGAGAAGCCCGCGGATCAGATTCATGGTTTGTTGGTGACTTCTGTTGCTGTGAAGACGAGGCGCGCTGTTATTATGCACGTTGCGAGTTCCTAAGTATCCGGAGGTGTTCCTATGAATGTCGACCAAGCCTCAGAAAACCCAACAGAGAGCATATACAAAAAACATTTCGCAGCTTACCTAATCGAACCGCCCTGTCGGGTAACACAGCGCCGATGCAAGTGCCTTGAGAGGAGCCTTGTACCCATCCTGTAATGGTTGCAAGATAACCAGGTCTGTAGGCCCGGCCAGCCGTGGAGTTGACAAAGCGAAGGTGGCCACTCCTTTCTGCGTATCCCCTCCCCCCCTCGTTTGTCCGTACAAGTGTGGGCAGTGCCTAACTGAATGAGTTAGCTACGTGTAAAGACGCATATCTGTAAGTAGTTGGCCTGCTGGTGGGTTATATGTGTAGTTAAACTCTAATTCACAAGAGTAGCGAGGATGCGCCTTGCTCTATTTCTCCCTTGCTTCCTTATCTACCTGCATTCATTTGCAATCACCTCCCATATAATACGATCAGTTACCAATTACCTGAATGTCTAGGTCAGCCGGTACAATCTAAAGACGTGAGGTACCAGATCCAACTCAACCAATTTCGTATATTATTGTCTGAAACCTAACACGTTAAACTCATGTGACGAGTGTAAGCCTTCGTGGCCCTGAGCCAACTGGAGATACCTACACTGAATCTCCACACAACTTATCCCAGAACTGCAATAAATAGAAACCTATCTCAAACCCCCAACCTTTAAGCTCCTATCCTCTTTACAGTCTCATTATTCTATCTCGTCCTACAGGTATAAAAGTAAAATACAATCGAGCCAAGAGCGTCTTGCCTTAAGGACCTGTTCCACAGCGTAGCAGGCAGGAATTGAAAAATTGGAGCGAAACCGCCCTCTCGGAAGGTCACTATTACAGTAGCATCGTCATGAAATTGGACATGGTCTTTAGGCTCAACTATACATTATACTGTAACCTTCTATAACCAGTGAGGTGGTATTTCCCACGTGACCCGAGACAGGCAATCGGAACTACCAAGCCCCTGATTTTTATGATATGCTGCATTAAAAACCCGTACCCTAAAATAGATAACTTGAAACTGCCAAGCATATAGGGGGTGCTGCTCGCCAGGGGGTTTATTACCAGGCCGTCTACCGTTCGAGCCTCCCGAGGCAGAATCAGTAGAATGCCACGCTTTAGTCACTTACTGCACTCTAGGCCGTCGCTGCATGTATACGAGATTGACTGTCAATGGGGTGTATTTCGCAGGGGCGGTGTTGGCTTGGCAAGGCCTTTAAATTGAGTGCAGAGTATTGAGTGCGGATCTTTCAAGCTCTCCTCGAGATCGTAAGTCCAGGCAGCTTAACTTTTTTGCCGATACATTAGTCAACTTTGGAGCTTGTCCCTAAATGTCCTTTTAGAAATATCCTCTTTTTCTTGCTCCTCACCCCATCATTTGCGCCTAGTCCACTGCCTCACCTCCTACCTTAGCAACCCCTTGTGGACCGCTGAGTCTAAACATGGCCACGATATTACAGAGGGCAGTGGAGGAGATGCCCACAGCATCTCAGTCGAAGGCTGAGCAGGCGAAGCATCACGCAATGTCTCTAGCCAAGGCCTGCAGATGTAAGTAAGTCCACCTGTCGTCCCCTAAGATAAGGTCAAGCTCATGGGACCCAAATACTACGATCGCATATCGAGACGAGGTATTATGATCAAGTCTGCAATAACGATCCTCTGGCCCATCCTCACGACCTTTCTCTACGTCTTCATAGCGTGTTTCTACCTGCTAAGGGACAATACCAACGGCATTATCGAGCCCCCGTATTGCATCGATGCCAAAGGCTTGTTCTACGCTTGGTTTGTACTGAGCATCCTGGTCCTCGAGTGGATGAAAACCTCACTCTCTTGGTTCGAGGCCGTCGTGATCTCGAACTACCCTTCCTGGGCACCGTCCAGCATGGCACAGATCGATCTCCACATCGACTATGGGTGGAGTCGTCCTAGGAAGTGGTATACTGCCATGTTTTTAACTTGCCAACATATTGCCAAGAGAGGTGCTGTCCCCTGGCAGGGTCCTGGGCCACTCTGGTGGTATTCGGCGACGACTTATATCCTGTTCGTTGTGGCCATCACGCTGTCGGGACTGTCAATGGAAGCAGCCGATGCTCTTAAGCTCGGCCGACGCCCAGTCACCATTTTCGGAGTGAACGTAACTACATTCGATGTGCGAGCGACAGCCAAGGGTTAAAGTCCGGATAATTGACGGTGTAGAGCCAGGTAAGCTCCTGTCACTAATGGGAAGCTTGACCGCCTTGATGGCGCATCTCTCCCGTGAAGACTGCAATGCGTTGCAATCTGAGTGTGGGCATGGCCAGGCAACGTGAGGAGTACCAGGCAACGTTAGAGGCCAGACAACCTGCAAGGGCAACTTGTTGAGCAGAATCGGTCCATGCCCTCATGTGTTTGTACTACATATAGTACATAGACAGCAGTTTCAGCGACGTTACCACTATTGCAGTACACAACATTCCAAACAGAAGCTTCCTTCGAGTGCGAGATGCTTGGCCAATTAGGGTGCTTGCAGAGTTTTCTAGACCAAGTGGGAAGGGCCTGAGTCTGTTAGGCCGCCTGACACTCTCAAGTCTCACTGCCAAGTTTCGGTTAATGTTTGGTCCGAACTAACCTTATCAGGTAACGTCCCTTTAGTCTCTGCACCTCGGACGCTATCCTATTGGCGTCCCGCAAGCGGGAGTGGGAGTCTGACGGAAGGTGGAAACGACTTTTCAGGGATGAACCGTACAGTGAAGAACATCTGCCAACCTCCCTCTGAGAGCAACGGAACGTGGTTTCAATGGGGTGGAATGATGTCATTCTACACTGCCATTCTTCTTGAATAAAGGCTTCATACATGCGGATCTCACAGCTGATAAAAGACGTCGTTAACAGTTATTTTAATTTCGATGTTTATACCACTTCATAATGCCTCGTCACCTCAATTCGGTTCCCCTGGACGTTGCTGCTGACTTCATTCGTGGAAGTCGCCAGACCGATCTCCATGGTGTTATATCCAAGATTGGGAGCGTTGAGGAGGTTCCTGTCCGAGCTCCCAGATGGGTATTTCGATAAACCGATAAAGTTCCCACTCATGTAGCCCCTCTTGCTGGGATCGCGATTCCCAGACGACCTATCCCCTACAGAATCCCCTCGGCCGCTTTGGAGAGTACGGCTGCCTCGTATGAATGTCGTCGACATTCCCAAACGGTATTTCACTGTTCGCCAGGCCCATGCGGCTCTCACGCGGAGAGGCATGTACACGGGAAGGCAGGCGCATACCGTGGCTACCTATATGTGAATGTTGAACCATAGCTCGGCGCCAGCCAACCGGACTATTGTGCGTCAGCATGAAACCCAGGAGAGGTAGGGAGAAGTTACTAACCATACTGTGCATCTGGCTGATAGGTGTAGCTCAGACGCAGGATGTTGGTAATGATTGCACTTTGAATGGTCAGTTTCAGTATAGTGAAGATACCAGCCATTAGGCAGCTTACAAACCACCAAAGAGAAAGATGCCACAAACAAGCAGTCTTTTCTGCAAAGGCATTTGTGTACGTGCGACGGCCCAGATCGGAAGCGCCAATATGGACGCATCAAGCACAATGTCTAAGATGCCACTGATAAGATTGAACAGGTTGAAGTTGAAGCAGTGCCCAGGGATACTACGGTCCCAGAAGAACCCGATGGGCAAGCAGTGGACGATGTCGGCGACCTCGACTGCAATGAACCATAGAGTGGAAGCGATGATAAGAACAGTCGACACCTTCCGATATGGATCTGTCGAAAAGATGCGTCGAATGAGCAGCAAGACGGCCATTTTGAGGGTATAATAGGCCACAAATGTAAGAAAGGCCTGGGCCCAGATCACCTATGATGATGTTAGCTAACGACTCAAATTTTAGCAAAGACAACTCACCTTTAATGCAACTCGTGTCGAGCTAATTACCTCGGGTGTCGGGGCCTCGTCCAATAAAGCCAAGAGCGCCGATACATCTTTACCTCGACCGCCGGCGATTGAATCTAGGCAAAGGCCAGGATTAATGTTAGGGACGAAGGGAATTCAACAACAATTTCGGACGACTCTTTTCGAGACTAAGCTTACTTACCCCACACTATCAGCCCACTGAAGATGTACATGGTGACCTGGGTAAGCACTATCAAGATGTCGTCCACGTGGAGTCCGGCCTTGAGATCCAATTACACCAGAATCGCAACAAGACGGCGACCGTTGAACCGCCCAAGCACCCCGCGGCATTGGCGATCCTCTGCGGGCCAGCCTCTGTTAACACCATGTTGAAGGGTGCCGAGTGAGGCACATGAATCAAATTCAGAGAGGAGGATAAGCGCGATGGAGTTGTAGAAACTGCATCGAGGCCCCAGAGAAAAGAGCAAATGGGGCCCGGAACAGTTTTGACGGGTCTTGCATCATACCAACCTCGCTTAGCAGGGCACCCGGGTTTCTTAGGAGACCAATGAAACAGGTCTCAATCCCCAGTCAACCGCCAGGCAGAAATCCCGTGGAACCTTCTGTTTCTATTCGAGTTGGCCGATCGCATGTAACCCTACCATCCCTCTCCTTGGTGGGAATAATCACGGGTTTGACAGCTATCCGAAGCATGATTACTTTATGCAGGGCATCGGTGGCGGGTTTCTGTGCATGGGAACCAGGATTCCTCGAGCAGGGGTAAGGATTGGGCTAAAAAGACCTCGGAAATCATAAATAGATTTGGACCGTCAGGACACACCGGCGCCGATATTTACAGAAATAGCTACAACCCGCCCCCCTAAGTGCTACAATTATTTTCTATCATGTTACTTATACCCCTGCGTCTGCTGCAATTCAACCAGTCAGCGGCCATATGTAGGTACATATGTCAGTATGTGATGTGGTACAGCTGTAGCGACTCTTAAAATTACCTAAGATGGACATTGCATTAAGGTTCTACTCCCCCGGCCAATGATTGTTGGGGATGCTCGGTGCCGGCTCACTTGCCGGGTCAATGCAGTAGGAATCAGTAAGGTTAGAATCGATGTGAGACGAACACTTTGTACCCCACCGCCCACTGCGTCTCACATTCCGCTTTACTTTATCTTTCTTCTCAGCTCACGCCACATATACTCGCCTTGTGGCATATAAAAGTTTATTGGAACGACATACCACAGAGCCTCGTGAGCTAGCGTGTCCTGTCTAGGTAAAGCTTTTACGGGGCGAGTTGCGACAGGTTGTTAAGTTATAAACAATAAAAAGTATATGCGAGATTGTCTTGACTCGGTGAGCTGACAAAGTGTGAGATTGGAGAGGCTGACATTATATAGAAGAGCATTTCACATGGTTTATACGTGGTATGGATTGTTACTCTAACCTCAAGTATACATACTTCAACAGTTTCTAGTCGGTGCGTTATATAGGGTAGTTTCGCTCTTATTCTGATGGCCGCAGACCAGCCACATGCATTTTCCTTAACCTATATTTAGGTCAATTAAGAACCTAAGTCAAAAAACCATCTTCACGTACACTGATTCTGCCTTTACCTATCATCCAAGACGCCCTAGATTTACATCAATTCTCATCAACGCCTCATCAGAATCGTCAATATGAACCTTGCTCATTCCCTCTTAACCCTTTTCCTGACAAACCGCTCCAACGAAGCCCCATACTCCTCCCCGTCCACATCATCCTCCTCCTCCTCATCATCTTCCACCTCCTCATCATCATCTTTAGCAACAGCAGCAGCAGCCTTCCTCTTCGCGCCAGCCGCCTGGCCCGGCCTGCGCGGTGCGTACTTGTAATCCGGGTAGGCCCTATCGTGGTTCATCTTCTCGACGTACGCGTACTCCCTGAACTTGTCCTTGGTCGCCTCGTCCTCGAGGCGCCAGCTCTCGCCCAGCATCTGTGACATGGCCTGCTGCATACACTTCTTTTTCCTCGCGGACTTATCGTCTTGGTCGTCTTGCGTCATGAGGATGATGCGCCGGTGCGCCGCGTCGGCGAACATCTTCCGGTACAGCATGAACGCGTTCAGGGGACGGGCGACCCGGCCCGTGGACTCGTGCATCCGCTCCGAGGCCGGCCGGTTGACGAACGCTTCGATGTCGAATGGGGGGTTGTTCTGTTCTTGATTTGATTTTGATCTTGTTGTTGTGCCTGTTTTGGGAAGGGGAGGAGGGGATGAGGCTTTGCTGAAGGGGACTTTGACTTGTACTGCCCCGTACTCCTTCTTTTTGTTGATGTTGCTTCTTATGCTCTTTCTCAGAACTTTGGCCTGGGATTGGCCTTGAGCTGGAGCGGGAGCTGGAGCTTGCTTCTGAGTGGGGGATTTCTGGGGAGGAATGTGCAGGTGTTCGCAACGATCTTGGTGTTGCTGGCGGAGACGCACGCTGTGGCTTGTTGGAGGAGGGGAAGACGCCCTTCCGCTTTCTTCTGCCACTCGCAGGGGCAAGGGGGGGAGCTCTGGTGGCTGAGTTTCATGTCCATGCTCCATCTGGAGAGGCTCAGGGTAGAAGCTGAAGTTCATATGAGGTTGCATTACAGGCTGGGGAATTTGAGGTCGCAGGCTGAAGTCGGGTTGGACGTATGGCATGCTCCCATACCCCCCTAGTAACATAGGGTCCACGAAATCATCGATGTTGGACATGACGGGGTTCACTGTGAATCCGTCAGGGGGAGGAGGATAACTTACCCTGCCAGCGGCCTCAGGGTAGCCGTATATGCCTCCTCCGACGAATTGGGCGTTCATGTAGTATTGGTTCGGTTTCGGGATTGGCTGGTACGGTGAGTAGTAGCTGATGCTGTTGTTGATCTGGTTGAAGTTGTTGCTACTGTTATCCCAGGGAAGTATCTGAGTTTGCGGATCAAACTGAACCTGCCCATCAAACTGAGCGGGTTGAACAAGGGCATAGAACTGTGGTAAGACATACTGAAAGCCGGGATGCTCCTCCTCTTTCACCGTCATTCGATCTGAGAAGCTTTCGTCCATCTGGAGATCTTCTCTTGTCGTGCTCCCGTGTGAGAGTCTGTTGGCTATAATGTGCGCTTTTTCTACTTACCCATTATCCGACTCTTTTGAGCTTCGACCTGTGGTGTTCAAGGGTTCCAGTCCCGAAGGGACGATGAGAGTTTTGTAGTGATGCTTGAAAAAGCATATTATATTCCGCCATCGCTTTCATATTCCCAGACCAGACGAGGTCCTTTGTCCCACGTCTGGGTAATGCCGTTGTTTTTCGTGAACAAAGCAAGCCTCAGGCGCGATGTGATACAACAGAGCCTTTGTTTGGCTTGATCGTAATCTTCACCACGAACTGACCCCCTTGTTGACCTTTGATTTGAACGACGATCCTTCTTAGTTGTGGATCTGCTGTTTGGTCTGTGACATCATAGGGACTCAACTCGGGCTGTGATATCTGTTGTTGTTATGGTGGCTCGGCGGCGTGGCTTGGGACCAGTATTTGGCACATAGCAGCCATCCATGTATTTGGTGAACTCGTCGCCCTCAGTGTACTCTCATGCTATAACATTGCTTGGCTCTGAACTCGGTCAAAGAGTCAGCTGGTGGCCTGTTACGCGACGGTCACAATTCCCTTCCAGAGTTTGTGTGCCCATCAGAGTTGCCGTGTTGGAGACGAATCAGACGATGCCGTATGTTATGGTTGCTCCGATGTCACGCCTTCGGTATCTAGATTTAAATAGAAACCTTTAGAGGTCAAATATACTCCTCTTATCAGTGAGTTCTGGGTAGCAACATTGTGCGGCAGCATGGTACCTGCCTCTCGAGTGAGGATGCTGACGTGCTTGTCTCATTCCTTAAATCTGAACCCGAACCATGTCATTAAAGAGGGTAGAGGGTACCCTGTAGTTGCATCCTCTTGTTATTGCACAAAAATTGTCTTCCGTATAGACGCATATAGAACCCGCAATCCATGCAATAAGCGACTATATCCGTGAAAGGCATTTCACATCTTGAATTCCAACTCGTCATCGTCATCTTCATCGTCATCCTCTTCGTCCTCATCCTCATCGTCAACCACCTGACGCTTAGAAACCGACGGATACACGGTGATGCCCCTCTTCACAGAGGTAGTCACCCGGTCGCGCTGAGCCACCGTTGAGTTGGTGCTAGCGTTTCCGGCCACTGTAAAACGAGCACGAGTGGTTAGCGAGGAAGCAGCACAGAGTTGGACAGCGTCAATACACTTACGCTGTACCGGGATGACGCCGCCAAAGGGACCAGCCCTAGCGCCGTTCTTGCACCTCACCAGGCAAGTATTGTCTTGACCGGCGACAGTTCCAGTACAAGCCTGGTCGTCGGGAATAGCCGCGATGAGCGGGAAATCCGTCGCCGCACCGGAGCGGTTCCGCGAGTTCTTGCCCGGCGGCGTCGTGGTGACGGTGATGTCTTGCCATGTCTCACCAGTGCCGTCGGCATTGATGGCGCAGGTGTAGGGACCGCCGCCGTCCGAGTTCACCTGGTGAAGAGTCATGTTGAGCTCGCCGCCCGGGGTGACCTGTGGGAGCTGGCCGCCTGTTTCAGCCAGGATAGCCTTGGTGCCCTGCTCGATGTTGTTGTCGCCGCCGCCGAGCGTCTCACCGATGGTGTCTGCTTGGTCGCCGCGGAATCGCGTGCTGTCTTGCTGGAAGGGCCTGCGACGCGTACCATCACGTGGGGTGCTGGTGTCGATGCCAAGGGCCACTGGACGGGAGACCTGGATGAGTATATGTGCTTTCAAGGGATGTGAAAGCTTGGGCGAACTTACTTCCAGACCCGCCGGCATTCCCGACAGCTTTGATGATGGCGCCGTGTCCGGCAGCGAGGTGCGTGAAACTCACCAGGCCCAGGCCGGCAAGTACCTTGATTGAGGGCATGCTGTCTGAAGGTAAGTCAAGCAAAGGGAAATATAGGCCTGTCCAGCAGGAGAAGAAGAAAAAGAAGAAACACGTCGAAGAGTGAATCAGAAGCTTCCGGCGCTCTGAAGAGGCGTTGTGCTGTGATACAGTCGAGAGACCAGACGGCCTCCTCGGGGGCGATTTCCATCGATTTTATAGAAATCGGTGCCCATAATTGCTCCGCTTAATCGACCCTGTTTCACATATGCGAAAGCTTCGACACGACGAGTTTTCGATGATAGCGCCATGGTTGACCTAGCACGCACAGACCAATGCAACAAGGGCGAAACCACGACTGTTTTGAAACTTGAGATGAAGCGTCGTGAGGTTGAAATGGTCGGCGGCTATTTGAAACTCATGTTGCTCACTCAAAAAAGTTTCAGGTTTAATCAGGTATGATTGACGATTGACAACTACAACAGAACCGGACTGCCATGATCCAATTCCACAACACACAACACCACAATTGATCAGTCAGGTGTCAACCGTTCTACTCATCACACATACTGCCCAGGGCGACGACACGATACACAGGATCTTCGTATCTGTCCTCTTTATGCATCTGCGATGAATAATGCCGGGGGATGCTGCGCTTCTTATAGTCACAATTCACATTTATCTGCAGTCCATCGGACATGCGGGCACACGGCGTGCATGAAGGAATTCCTGACGGTGGAGTTATGGGAACATCTCGATTCGGGGACATCGCAATTCCACATAATTATGGAGGCGGTTATTCAAACGTGCCGATGCAGGTGGCTGTCCCCGCATGTGTCAAAACAGTTCACTGAATACATCGAGAGTATATTTGGAGGTAACCAAGAACAGGGAAGACTCGAACACAAAGACGTGACCGCTCAGCGAAATTCAACTGCCGGCAAGGATTACTGGACACCCCGAATACCCCATACGGTGTTTCAGCTTCTACCCCACGTCGAATCTCACACTCAACCAAACATGTCCGTGTTCATTACTCCAACGTACATGCCATGATCGATCCAAGATCCGTGACTTCGACCCTTGAATCCCGACTTCGGGTCCAGAACCTGGAAGTCGAATTCGCGTAGGAGCTAGAAAGGTCAAAGACAAGTCAGTCAGGAGTCAGTCTCTCACCGAATGTTATCGCAACGTTCTGCCATACGCACCTCAAAGATGGCCTTGTTGAGCTCCAAAAGTGCAATCGCCTTGCCGGCGCACATCCATCGACCGTAGCCGAAGTTGACGTCGACAATGCGCTGCATCTCGGCACGTCTGACCTCGTCGACCTCGATAAATCGCTCGGGCCGGAATAGGTCGGCGTCGGGGCCCCAGAGCGCCTTGGACCGCATCACAGATGGCTGGTTAGGCCCTACACTCGTACCTCCTGGAACCCAGTAGCCGTTGATCGTATCTCCCCCGGGTGGTACCACCTTTCCAAACGTCCCCGTGGCCACAGGACGTATGCGCATCCCTTCGTATATGACGGCCTGGCGATGACGACCTTTTTAGCTTCTTTGCTAAGGCACGGGTATGATGCGCCGGCCAAGGGTGACATACATACCTGGAGATAAGGGAGGCCCCTCGCCTCCCTGTCTGTAATCGGGGACGACGCTCTGCCATCCACGATGGCCTGCCTGATCTCCTTTTTCAGTGCATGGTAGGCGCGCGGCGTAGAGGTGAGGTAATATAACACGATCCTCATCGCAGTTGCCGTGGTTTCCGAACCGGCCACGAACATGAACAACGCCTCTGTCTGACATTCTTCTTGCGTTATTCCGTGGCGACGAAACGATGTCTTTGGTAAGTTCACGAATGTCAGGTCACGATTTGCAATTCGCAAATACAGTTTCTATCCCTGGGGTTCCATACTCACCATGATATCGCCAGACTGGGTGTTGTCAGAGTTATATTTCCTCGCCGTCTCCTCGTTAACCATCCTATCACAACCGCGCTGGTTAGTCTTGCGATCACTACGGCGGATGCGAAATAGTAGAGATATGGAGGTACTTACTTCATCGCCAGACCTAGCCCTGACTTGTCGGTTGGCTCCGAACCGAATAGCTTGATCATCAAAGGCGAGTACACGATCTTGCGGACCCAGGGCACGTCGGCAAAGACATTCAAGAGGGGTATGAACTCCTCTACGACGTGGTAGAACTCCTTCACGTCCCTATCGGCCTCGAGACAGCCGAATTCCTTATCGAGCGCAATGCGCGCAATCGTATCCAGCGTGAACAAGGGGAAGACCTTGCTCAGATCGAGCGGGAGCATAGTAGTCGTGCCCCCCGCCGTCTTGGGGTCGAAGACATACTTCCTGCGCAACAAGTCGACGAGATGGGCGACCTGCTCATCGATGGCCTCCTCGAGCCCGGGCGTCTCGCGGCCCGAGTAACCGTGCGCGAGCCGGGCCTTGAGCCGGTCGTGGCGCGCGGGGTCGATGGTGGTGAACATGGTGTCGTGGCCCGGGTGGAAGCGGGCGCCGTCGTACCAGCCCCGAGCGCGGGTAGCTGACTGCTCTTGGCGCTCGAGATGCGCCGCAGCGTCTCCGGGTCGTCGGTCAGCAGCTCGTTGGGCCCCACGCGCACCAGCGGGCCGTTAGTCGTCGCCCAGCCGCTTCTTCCACTCGTACTGCAGACCCGTGTACCCGCAGTATACGAGCCAGGCGTACGAGAAGGACGCTATGGGCGGGCCCGGGATGTGCCGCAGGCGCTGCCATTGATAGAGCGTTGAAGCGAGGATGTAGGCGATTCCGAGAGAGGTCAAAAGGGTGAGTGCTGAGCCAAGATTTAGTATCGCCATTGTTGTCGGGACAAAGATGTTTCGCTGTTCACCTTAAGGTTTATATTTGTCTGGGGAGCATAGATAGCATGTGTTTATGCGACGTGGGACAAGACGGCCGAGACTGGTTCTTTAATAAATTCGTACACCCATCCGCCCTAGATGAGGGGTTTCTTTCCGGATTTGTGCTTATTTTCAGCCACAGAGGAGTAACCTAGACTGGAGGAGATGGAAACCGGTCATGATCACTCTCCAAGTGAGACGGAGAGCAATCGTATGTGGGTTGCATCGAGACCAGCCACGGGACCGGAATTTACCGCCGTCCCCTCTTTATGGCGTTTTTATCCAGCACACACATACACCGAGACATACACACACACACACACCAACCAGATAGAGATGCGGACATTGCTTTTTAATCGTGGGTTTACCTATCAGGAATGTCACACATGAATAGACCTATCAGCGTTGCCTTAGATATCATTGGCTAGGTTAGCACAGACTGCTCCTCAACCAGAATAAGAGATCATGCTAGTGGCGGCGAATGGCAATATATTGACTCGGTATTGAGTCAACACGAACTAGTGAACGACAAGCTCTTGAGAGAGGAAGATAGCGTATCTCGTCAATAAGTGAAGTCAGCAATTTTTTTCTTTTCTTTTCTTCTTCTTTCCAAAATCCAGTGCTCAGATCCCATGTAAGGAGATGGGCCCCACAGCAAATATGTTTCCTCCTGATAACAAACCCCCTTTTTCCCGCAACAACTCTCCTGTATAGAGGTATAAAAAGAACCCTCTCTTGTAAAGCCATTAATGCCCAACCCCCGCGGTCTTTCATTCATTCTGCTCAAACCCTCGTAACTGTCGTAGCCAGGCCCCCTTTCCCGCTCGTCCCGATGATGAACTGATCGCTCGTCCACCTGATATCCTCGTACGCGTCCGCGGCGAAGCGGAAGTCGTAGCGCGGGACAAGGGCCGCGGTGAGCATGTAGAGCTCTGCCCAAGCGAGACTTTTTGTTTGTTTTCAAAAGTTAGAAAAAAGCGCCGTGAAAAGGAAGAGGTTAGGAGTTAGGAGGAGGAGGAAGGAAGGATGCTGTTACTCACTGCATCCCAACACATATCCTCGCGCCCCTAGAGAAAGGCGCAAACGTCTTCTCCGCCTTCCGCCGATCGTGCACGTCTACCCATCTGTCGGGGACGAATTTGTACGGATCGGGGTATAGCACAGGGTCGAGATGCATCATGATCGTGGTCATGCCGACGGGTGTGCCGGCGGGGATCGTCCAGGCCTTGTATACCAGGTCCCGGTCGGGCGCGATGCGAGCCTGTCTGCTCGCGACTGCGGGCGCGAGACGCAGGCCTTCCATCAGCACGGCTGTGAGATAGTGCAGTTGTTCGAGATCAGACAGTTTAGGGCTTTTCCCAGCCGGTAAGGTTGAGATTAAGGTTAGTAGTTCCTCGCGCAGGCGGTGCAGGATGGCGCGGTCGCTGTAGACGTGGTACAGGATGACGCGGATCGAGTGCGCCGTCGTCTCGAACGCGGCGCTGGCGACGGTGATGACTTCGTCGAAGAGCCTCTCGAACGACTTGTCAGCGGGCGGGAGATCCGAGTCGAGGATCTCGTTCACGAGCGTGTGGGGCGCGTCGGCAGCCCGGGTTTTGTTGATAGAAGAATTTTGGATGTCGCTCGTGAGTCGGATCATGTCCTGCGCTCACACACACACACACATACACTGATCAGCCCAGAGAAATGAGCAGCAGGTGGTAATCACATAATAGGACGAGACGAACCTTCAAAAAGGTCAAAAACGCTTTCCCGGCGTCATCGCTCAGCTTCTCGACGAGAGGTAGTGGGAGCGACTTCATGACCTTGCCGTACCAGCGCACATGCTTCGTGATCCGCCATATACCCCCCGCGGCCTGTAGAACCGTCGTGAGGCCGGGGTTGAAGTCCGGGTAGTCGAGGTTATTATGATTCTCCCCGAAAAGAAAATCAATCGCCACGTCTCTCGTGAAAGAGCTGATAGCAGGACCCAGCTCTAGGCGCTGCTTTGAAGCGGCAAAGTCGTCCAGTCGGCTGCAGAGTTTCGCCACGAGCTTAGCGACGATATCTTGCTTGTTAGCCACATTCGCCTTGGACAGAAACGTCCCCAGTGGCGCGCGCCGACGTCTGTGCACGTGGTGGTCGAGAGCGGCGATGGTGGACAGCTCTGCGCCGAAGGCGTCGTATGTCCAGCCGTATTTGTCCCAGCGGCCCTCGCGAGAGTACAGGACCTCGAAGAAGCTCGGGTCGCTGATATGTAGCTCGTGCGGGCTGATGCGGATTATGGGGCCTGAGAACCACGTCAGTCTGATATATGCCAGTGTCGAGGATTCACTTGAGGACAGAGGGTAAGAGAATAGAGAGGAAATAAATGTGAAAAGAAATGTTACCATATTTCTTATGCATCTCCGCAATCTTGAACTCATACTGCCCATTGCAGACGACGTCATGATACGCCTCGACATAACGAGTAACGGCCGCAACTCTGCTCCCAGGGAACCGCGCGAGGGGGTGGAAGTATAGCCGGTACACAGCAAGAGAGACGAAATACAGGGCAATAGTGACAGCGACGTGTTTCCACGACATTGCAATGTTAAGCAAGTCCATCCTCGTGGTCGTCCAGCTGAGAGTGATTGAGAAGAGGATGTGAGCCTTGGGGAGTGAATGAGTGAAGGGTTTGGAGTGTGAGCATTTGTTTGTTCATAAAGGACAGCAAAGAGCTCCAAGTAAAGTAAGGGGTATTTATCCCGATAGTGCGATTACCCGAGTTGTTGGTCGGCCATTTGCCCCATCCCCGCACGCTCGGTGTAACCATTTTGTCTGCAGATAAACCAACGGTAACGCACTCGACTGTATGTGCTTACTGCTAACGGGACCGGCGACGTACCGATGGAGTTGGGTCATTGCAAGGCTAGCCCCATCTTATTATGGAGACTGTATACAATGGTCCCGGATGTGTCTTGTTGGATTCGCTCTCGAAAAGGGCTATGCTATGTAGCCTCAAATGCATCGCCACGTTGATCCAGAAGACCCCTTCGGAATCAGTGAATTGTAATTGCCAGTTTGTCATATAGTCGACCATGTCTCCCGGTTTTAGATAGTACCCAGCTGTGCTAACACCACGACCGGAAACGCCGGGGTGGATCTCCGGCCGTATCCCCACAGTGGAGATAGACGCCGGAGATCCTCTGAATCAACGACCCTACCCTCCGAAGAACCAGTGATGCCGGACGGGAATGATCACGTTTGACAGAGCGTCGATTAGACGGCGGCGTCATGATCTCCTTCGGCAGTGGCTGCTCGACTGGGTAACTGACCTAGATTGGTACCGGATCACCTTCACAGTGCTGGAAAGGCATTGAAGGTAGGCTTGAAGACCAACCCCCGAACGTGCCACTGGAGAGGACAACAAGTTTGTCTCAAGAGTTCTAAGGTTCATAGTGTTTCAACAAGTGTTAAGATGATGAAGGGGCCGAATGTTGAGGCACTGCTTATTAAATAAATCAATACATCAATCGCTCTGGAGTTAATAAGCGATGCAACATGTAAGATTGAGCAAAAGCAATGGGTTGTCAGTTAGTATAATTCTTCCAAATTATTGCGACGTACTTATAAGGATTTGCCCAAGAATTAATAACTGTGAAGAGAGCAGGGTAAATCCAAATGGGGTATCCTATCTTCCTCCTCTGGAAGCTATCTCATATGTCACGGTTCCAACCAAACTAGTACTAGTCTAGGAGCACGGACGGGAGCACGGACTATAGCTACCCCTGTATAAGTAGATATGAGGAAATCTCTGTCTAGCAGAGATTCTTTCTCTCCTTGTGCAATAACAATAAGTCATTACTGGACCCCCCAGCAGTGTGAGCTGTGACATCATATGTCACGTCTCCAAGACGGTAATTATGTCTTCAAAACCCTGGTGTCGCAAAACGACAAGTAGTTCATCCAGGATTAATGCGTGCCCAACTTCTCATCCAGGCCCTGTGCATGCATGATGCGCTCCGCCTGCGCCTGCGCCTCCTCGACGGCCGCAAAGTCTTCGTCCTGGTTCCTCGACCCCTTGAACACGCTATCCGGCAGCGCGTTGAGCGCCTCCTCCTCCTTGTCGAGCTTGCGGAACACGAAGTGGAAGAGGATGCCACCGACCGCAGCAATGACTGCGACGACAGTGTACAGCCACACGAGTAGTGGGTCAGTAGACAGTGGCACGAAGGCTTGCGCTAGGGCCGACGAGAAGGCCTGCGCGAACCAGAATATGCCTGTGATGAAGCCACGCATGTTCTTTGGCGCTTTGGTAAAGGCGTATTCGAGGCCGGTGATCTGGAAGCGGTGACATATGGGTTTAGTATACGGAAGGTATGGACTTGGATAGAATCAGGGAAGAAAAGTAACTTACAGAGGCGAAGATTTCGGAAAAGGCAATGAACACATAAGCAGGAGTCTGAATCCAGACCGTCAGCGGTGGCTTGTAGAGTCGCTCGTCTACGTTCGCATCATCGGCGTATCCAAGTAGCTTTTTGCAGTTGTCCACATGACCATAGCTTATGCCGGCACAAGGAGACTCGGCGTAGATGAAGTGCTGGATGATGGCTCCGATCACCATGGCGATCGTGCCGAGCGCGAAGCCGATGGTGACCTTCTTGATAGGCGTGAGGTTGACACCGATCCGTCGGAGGAATGGATAGAAGAACTTGTCGAATATCGGGATGAAGATAAGGAGGGCGATGGGGTCCAGATTGTTAATGCTGTTGAAAAACTGTAAGCGGTTTAACTCACCCGGGGCTTCTGAAAGACTCGGTAGCTTACACATCGTTGGGAACGCCACCTAGGACGAGCGTGGAGGCTTGGGATATAAGATTGGAATTCAACTGGTTATAAGGCAGCCAGTAGATGGGATAAAGGAAGAAGACTTGGCACGCCTTCAGACCACGTCGCACTTCGTCGACCCAGTGGTCATCGAACGTCATCCACGAAGGCCGTTCTGACTCGGGAATGTTGCTCGGTTTCACGCGCTCGAAGAAGCCCGGCTCTCTGAGGTTTTTGTAGAGCCGTACCGGATTCAGGCTCCAACGGCCCTTCATGCCAAGTCCCAGCAGGCCGAAGAACTTGCCAATAACCGAGCCTGTCGGCGGATGGCGCACGTACTTCTTCTTGAACGTAATTAAGACGAGCGGGCAGAAGATGAACAAGATGGTCGGGAGAGTGAATGAGAGATAGTAGCCGACATATTTCTCCGCATACCTGATGAAATGCGGTCAGTGTGAGGTCCAGTCGCTAGATAGTCTACCGTCGGTCGCGACTTACACCATGGTGATCTGCCCGACCAGACTACCGATGTTGATGAAGAAGTAGTAGCGCATGTAGATGACGGAGATGGTAAGGACAGGATCCTTGATCACTCGTTCACCACTCTTCAAAGTCTCGACTACCGCTCGGGGGTGTGAAGCTTCATATTGCTCGGCAATCATAGGCGAGATGTTGGCCTTGAAGAAGCCGACGCCGACTCCGAAAATGACAAGGCCAAGTGAGAAGATGCCGAGAGAGGCATCGGGCTTCCTGATCACCGGTGGCAGGGAGGAGATGATGAGGATGATGTGTCCCAGTAATGCCACTGCGACCGTTAGTCAGTCTCGTATTTAGAGCACATGCTGTATATCCGCAGAAATCACAATAACAGGAATAAAACCCGAAATCGAGCCAATGCACGTACTCACAATCGCCACATGGATGGTCTTGTACTTTCCCCAATACGTGTCGGAGAGGTACCCGCCCAGTAGCGGCATTAGATAGGCCCAGAAGCTGTTAAAGGTAACTAGACCAGTTGAGGCTTGTTGGCCGCGCCCGAGGGCACCGGGTTGGCCGTTCGTTCCGGCCTCGCCGGCGTATGAACCCGGAGGCAGAGGCTGCTGGATGAAATTGACGACTGTTCGAGTTTAGTATCATTCCGCACTTTCCTTCCGTGCAAACTGAAGAATTACGAGAACACCGCCGAGAAACCGAAATACTTACAGACAATGGTTGTGCCATAGTAGGCGAAGCGCTCGCAGAGCTCAATGAAGGCGATCGTATAGATGATGGGGCTGATGCGACCCTTGACGCGCCGCAGGGTCTCGAGTTCCCTTTTTGTAGGATAAACTTCGCCGTTGGGACCGCGAAGAGTCTCCTCTACCTCTTCCGAACCGGATCCAAGGTCGACTTCATCCTTGGGCACAACGACTCCCTGTTTATCGGGAGTCAGGACCTTTTCACTCAGGGCAGGCGCGTTGGCTTTGGCGGCCTCGGCAATCTCGAGGGGTTGACCACCACCGCCACCCGACATTGTTAAGGATGGTTTGGCGATTAAAACTTGCGACACCGAATTTTGACAATTGTCGCTGTCTTGCAGTGGTCGATGCGCGTGAGGAGAGGAAGAAAGGAGCGGATGTGTAGTCGGTCGGGGTGAGCACATAAGCTTATATTTGTTTGCTGACGTTACAGCAAGGGTTTCCGTATCTGGTAGGACTTACGCCATATTTCAGGCAAGTTGTTGCGGCGCGCGAGTCCTGTTGGAGAGATAGACCATCCGCAGCCATTTCGTCCCTGTGCCGTGCCGCAGGGACCGACAAGCTGATCTTGGACCAAAATGATCGGTGTCGGCCGCTACTTTCTTATACGGTGCTAGGAGTCTGGCCTTGACGGCCTCATATGTATACAGTATGTCATCATGGGTAAATCGGCCTGTAGCAATGCAGAGGTGCAGAGGCTGGGTTCTGGCTGCACAGACTCTTTGGGCAAGTATCCAGTGCAAAAGGCTAACTGTCCCACTACATGTATATTTGTAAACATAATGTATCCACGTGACAACTCTACCCAATTTGACACTGTGTAATATTTCGAGGATGAGAAGAGATCTTCCAAGTTTGATGGTTTTTCTAGAACGATTGAAGAGTCAGGAGCCTTCGCTTACATGATTTGATAGCTGACACCGACTATCTGATTGGTATTCAACTTTCATTCAAGGACTCAAAATGAGGCACAGATTGGCTTACAACAGGCGTCTTAACATAGTACCCAAATCTGTCACAGTCCTGCAACTACAACTTTCTGGTATCACTTGATCTGCACGGTCAAAACCCTCGTCATACAGTACGAGTACTGTCTCGTTCAACCAATACCTCCCCCGCACTTCCCCGTTGCATCATACCCATCACGTTTTTCTTATTGCTTGCACATGAGCGAGTTTAGAGCAGAGTCCGTGCAACCTTAAGAAAGCTGAAGATTACTGACTGCGCACTATTCAGCAGTATCTTCACATTTGCTTTTGAATTCATTAGTTCTAGACCAGCTGTTTCCCATGATGAACTCGAGATGTAATTGACTAAAGCATCTAACTGTCGGTAGCGTGGCTGTCAAACACTCACGCTAGTCCCTAGAGAAACATACCTAACCTCTGTTAGTTAGCGGGTGGTAATAACTGCCGCGATCCGGTGCAAAACTTCCCGACGCCAACATAGCCTTGGCGGACTCTAGGTATTCTAGAGGCTGCCCCAGGCGCATGCTGTACCATCTGCCTGTACTTGTACGTCATGTACTGCTGTGGGTTAGGTGCATTTGACACGTGCATTCTCTGCCCACTGGGGTTCCTTGTTAAACTCCATGTGCTCGCTTTGTCTAGATAGACTAGGTGACTAGGTTCCCCTTGTCCTAGTAAATCCGAGATACTATTGTATCTTTGTCATCGAGTTCTTTTTTTTTTTGTTTTTCATTCTTAGAACTTGAAATTCCTTAGGGCCAACATGTTTCATGCTTATTTTCGCAACTGATTGTCAGGAGAGTCGTGACTGCCTACTTGGCATATGTCTGTGAGAGTAGGAGCTGCAACAAAGGACCGACTAGTTGAGGGAAGAGCGTTCTCAGTGCACCATTCTTCCCTTCCACTTCCTGAGAGGAAACATCAGTCTACAGGGGATGTCGTTTGACATGGTGGAAGTTGCACTTATATCAAGATGCAAATTTTCATCGAGTCCATCCAACAAAATGCGCACTTGCCCAGCAGCGAAGCAGCAGGTCTGGGCTTAGCAGGGGAGGTTCACTTGGTAGGAAGGTACTTACATATCTGAGAGGAGATGGACAGAACGCCTGCACAAAGAAATAAATCGAGAAGGATCACATCATTTCATGTCTGGCCACCATGGCCAAACCTATGCCATTCCCAACAAACGTCACAAGATCGGCTTTTGTTGCGAGAAGGTCAAGGGAGGTCGTCTGTGGGTGAGCCTGTTTCGGTTTCAGAGCTATTGCGATGAAGCAAGCATGGAGAGAAGTTAGAAAATGCTTTGGTATGTGGGAAGGACATGGGTCAGTCTATTTAAACGCACTTATATGGATTTCCGTGTTCAACTTGGATATTTGTAAACCTTCAAGTGATGCGATTCGAGGCCTGTTGGTTGTTGACTGGTAAAGTGCAAAGCCCTAAAAGGAGAACTCCCAGACCTGGTACACATCGAGCTGTTGCTGGGGCCGGGAATATTAACAAGGTCAGCCCACGCCGGCTAAAGGATAGCGTCAATAGGGTACTGTTCTTGCAAATACACTACGGTGGCTATGCATAACGTTCATCTACTTGTACAGGTCCGCCATGCCGAATACCATGATCTGCAAATAACCATCTTCCTGACACTCAGCTAACACCCAAAAAGCTTCCAAGCAAAGGGCTACATGCGTCCCTGTTGGTTTTCCTCCTTCGCCCCTATAACATAATGCACGACTTCGGTTCTTTCTCTCCCCTCTCCCAATCCTCGAGAAGACTATCAGGCAACCGATCTTTCTTGGCTGGTTTTGTGTCTCGATGATTATGCACTCGCTCAGCCATATTCCCCCAAGCACTGCTGCCTCCGCTTCTGCTTCCACTCCCACCTGCACTCTTATTCCATGCTGCTCATTGGTCAGTGCTGTCGGTCTCAGACTCGTTGGGGCGGGGGGGGTCGCACAAGTGCTAGACGACTTTCGGTCGCTAGTACTACGGGAACTCATTTTGTCTGCGGTAGATCTTGTGTATAGAAGGTCGGTAGTCTGTCTGGCTGGTGATGGCACGATGCAAGAGTAATTTGATTATGTCTTGTGAAGTAGCTCCTGGTGGTAGATGTGGAATGTTATTGCGTTGGATTCGATGCCATGAAACCAGGATAGAAATTAGGAACTTATATAATGCTATTGACATACCGGACAACCACAAGAACACACACAAGGGGTCTTATTCAGTATAAGACAGTCCATTGTTGATGCAATCACATGATAGCATGCTGATTCTTTGTCCAAGGAGTGAATCGATGGCATGGAGTCATTGAAATTTAAAGGAAGTCTTGTGTTCACGAACTGTTAGTCAGTTGCCAAGCATGTATTGCAATCTTTTTGTGAGTGTCTATACCATGAGACCAGTCAACCTTCCCTCAATTCTTTCATCTTATTACGCTAAGCTTCAGCCTCCTTACTAACAACGTTGGATGACTGACTTAGAAAGGATACTCGATTGTCACCACAACAGTAAGAATGTAAATGAGTTGGAGGAAACTCAGAACTGACAAACGCGACAAAAATTACAGGCCTTCATCTACCGACAACTCTCCCTTGTGCTGCAGCTCTACAGCCAAGTGTTGTTTAGACAGTACACAATGTTCAAACGAGGTACACGGAGCATTGTATTCTTCACCACTGGTGGTAGACCCAGGAACCATGCTGCTGGGTATAAGTGGTATAAAGATCGTTTTGTGCACAACAAAGAAACCACGGGGGGCATTTTGAAGTAGCCGCTTACCTATGAGGTTTTTTTGACCAGCACTTAGAGCTGGGGTAAGGACTTCTCATAGGAGTCTTGAACTGTAGTCGTCACTTGCATCACTCCCTTTCCTTGATCGCACCCTGCGGCGCTTCAATAATGTGGATGAATGATGGCCTATCATAGGAGCAAAAAAGCTCCCTTGCTTTAACACCGGCGCCTTTGGTCGTGTAGTCCACCATGCCTGGACTTGTTAAGTATGTTTGTTCCATTTTGGTTAATTTCTTCACCCTTCCTCTTACACATATTGGCGACTAATTTATATAGGTACCCAAGCGAGACATTAGGTATACAAGGTGGCTAGCCGTCCAGGTCATAAATAAGGAAAAGGATTGAAATTCTAGAGATCAAGTAACTACAAAATCCTACGCCTGAAAAAACATTTCGGGACAATAAAGCCTCCATGTTATCCAACTTTCTTTCAACCCACACACCAGCAAGTACTGAAGCCTGAGCATTGGCCCCCCGCCTGGGGATCACAGCTAAGATACTAGCAGAGTGTTTACTCCCACCTCGCCAAAACCTATATTTCAACATATTACCAACAAGTAAGCTTTGTGCGATCTTGTATTTAACCCAGTCCGGCAGGTTTCAACTTACTCACTTGGGCGCCACCGGGGCTATCCTCTGGTATTGCGCATGCCCACCTACTACTGACTGCGTCGGGGTCCAACACTGGGAGCCCACGAACCATGGCGTGAAGGTATCGAGACGGCATCTGGGTTAGGCGTCAACGCCCTTGTCCCTTCACTCATTTCTGATACGGGCCTCGGAGAGTCCCGGCTTGTAAGAGCCAGGTCGTCGCTAGGGATACGTCCCAAGAGTCAACTCTGAAAGAAAGCAGGAGCAGCCTGGAAGGAAATCGGAAAGCACTTACTTTGTGTCGACTCTTGTGCTAGTGAACCTGCTGCCGCGGCCACCGTCATCCCTTCTTGGCACTGGGGATGACACCGCGCTGTCATTGATTGCGTGAATGGCATGGCCACTCATCTGCGCGTGGGGAGGCCCCTGAGATCCATGACTGCTGCTCGTATCCTGAGTTGATGGCACAGCACCCATCCCGGATGCTGATGCCGTGCTATCTCCTGCGGCAGGGGGCTGCTTCGCGGGTCTTTCCAGGGTTGCTCCCCTCTTGTCGTTCTTTGCTGTAGTTCCTGGCTCATCTGTGGTAATGTAAAATTTTTCGGAAGGACGAGATTCTGTGGTCCGGTTGCAGGCAAAGGTTCTTTCTTGTTCCATGGGAGTGGCATGATGTCGGCTGGGAAAACTTGTTGGTGTTTAGGCTGATGACGTCCTCCTCTAGGGTCTTGTCGAAAACAAGAAGGGTTTTGAACAAAATGCGTAGCTAGGATCCTCTGTCAAATTATGTGTTTTTGGGATGGAGCCTTGGTAATGCTTGAGTAGGCCAGTTGAGTGTATGAAGCTCAAGACTGGGAAAGGAGGACCAGGAAATGGTGGGAGAGGAGGTCAATAAATACCCGTGAGTCTTCTGTGATAAGCTGATTCCGCTCATGAGACGTCTACGATATTCATGTTGAAGTACAAGGTTAAGGTGACATAGCATGAACTGTGCCAAGGCGTCGAATCCCTCGTGTATAATAGCCTGGGCGTTAACCTCGCTGTCACTCTGTCCAATGAATCACCTATCATATATCCTGATTTCAAAAACTCACGCATTCTTAAGAGTGCCCTGGTGAGCTCTGTCACCAACCTTTGGTTGATGTTAATTTTTCTAGTGTGCTTTCGTTAAGGCTGGCTCAAGACTGTGTCTGGATAACCAACGAGGATAACCAACGAAAAGCATGTTTCCTGTTCTTGGCTTTGTCCCTGACCTCAGGAGCAAAGGGCAAAGCACCAACCAACGCAAACCATAGAGACCGTGATGCGCCAGTTGGCCATGCCTTTCTGGTTGTTGATTACTTTACAGGCGGCCTTTAGGCTTGCCAGTATATGCGTTCTACTTCAATACGGGGTTCAAATGGGCTGTTTTGTGCAACAACTGTAAACCAGTCACGAATGGTTTATTCGGATATTCTATCAGTAAAGATACTGCGAAACCAGTTACATTTGCTTATTTGTCTCATTTGTTATCCTAAGGCTCATCCTAGTCTATTAAGCTTTTCAAGACTGGATTGCAAGGTAGTCCATAACCAGGGTCCGTTTCACCAACAAAATCACAGATAAAGAGGACAGGCTTAACTATGTAGGTACCGAGAATGTCCCAGGGAACGGGAAAAGACATCAGCACAAAAGCGCATTCTTCAGCACTGGTAGCGCCCTGCAACACTGTGCTGAGAACAAGGGACCAAGGAATGTGCCCTTAGGAAGTGCCCTTGCTATTGGGACATGTGAAGTGTGAACAAAGAGAACAGGGGCTAACGTTAGCCAGTTGAATAGCCGCTTCCCTTCTTACCTTCTGTTTGGTATGCGCCTGTATCCAACTGCAATGTGCGATGTAAAGTTGTAGGCAAGCCCTAACGTCTTTGCCTCATTCCCTTCCTTTGAGACCATAGCCAGCCCCGCTTCAGATGTGCTGATGGAGGGAGAGTGAACGACCTACCCACTGGTCAGTGGTGACACATTTGACACACTCCCTTGCTTGAGAGCCATTGATCCGCGATCCCGTAGCCCGCGTCGCTTCCTTAGAATTCATTCTCTACTGCCCTGCAGACGCAAGCTTTCTACACAGTAAGACCTACCGTACCATGTTATGCTAACAGAAGCCTGATGCGACCGGCTTATTAGCGGCATTACCGAATGTTTACCTGTATCCCTGAGCCGACTCTTTTTCTTACCCATAGTGGTAGAGAAACCTGCTGCCGAAGTCCAACTTACGCGCTGCTAAGACCATCCGATGGGCACACATGGCATTGCACTCTAGTGAAATCAAAAAATCATATTGCAAATCCTATCCTGCTCGTCTAGTTAAACGCCTGCCCCTACAAACTCTCCAGCCAAGACTCCGAACCCTGTGGTAAATTTCCATCCCATGTCGCAAACAGTGGGTAAGCCAACTCCGAATCAATGTCGCAACCAATGTGACTGAAATATATGCTTCCTTTATGTCTTCCTATTATCCTCCTAGCCCTTTGCACATTCTCTACCCCCTTGGGACCTTCCGCTGGTAAGCATGGTACGAACAGTCAATTTACCTAATGAAGCAGGTCTCGACTCACACTCATTTGAGCAAGCCAGGTTGCTACTCCTCTCTATTACTGCGCATGCTAATTTATTATCGCCGATGTCTCCCAACGCGAGGAATACCGGAGGACCGGGGCGAGACAATGTCCGGGTTAGGTTCCAATGCCGCAGTCCCCTCGGGAATGGGCGATACCGGGGCGTCACTCGACGATTCGCTATACAGTTGCTCAATCAATACACATCCGTGAATTTATCTGGGAAAGAAGCGAAGTCCTTGCGACAAGGAAACACTCTCTCAGATGAGAGGATTCGGAGAGGGGCGACACTTACGCATAGGTACCACCGGACACGGAGCTATTTGTCACGTCGATGGCCGACACTGCTGCCACCGGAGCTCCGATGACCCTGGCGGCCCGCAGAGTGCCTTTGCGTGTTGGGATTCGCTGTCGATCGACTGCTCCCGCCGCTTCGTCTTTGACTTGTTCTGCCTGAACTCGAGCCTGGCGCTGCGTCGTTGTCCGCCTTCTGGGTAGGTCTGAGTATAGTGTGGGACGCCCCCAGCTGTATATGCAACACTGGGTTCATGGTGGCTTTGTCCAGAACTGTCATCCTCTTCAAACCTTGTCCTCAACCCTCTTTCTTCTCCGCCGTAGGTTACGGTCTGGGAATAATCTTGGTTCTCAACCACGCTTCGATCATCGAGGAAAGTTCCCTCGTCATCCTGCGACTCTGGCATTGACTGGGGTGGGCCCTCAACGGCAGAAAGCCTCAAAAAGCTCGTGGGTCCTTCGCCCTGGCCTGCCGTACTGTTATGGGCGAAATAGAAGCTGTCGCTGCCATCGTGGATGTGACTTCTGGGCCCTCGCCAACTTACAGGCACACCGAGCGCTGTTTGCGGAGGGGTCTGATGAGGGTTCGTCGCCGCGCTCCATGTGGAGCCTGTCCACTGGCTATTTTGGGAATTCCTTGCACCGCTATGCTGGGATTCCGTCACCGGGCTATATGGTACTTCCGCTCTCGCCAGGTATTCGGGAATCCTAGCCCTTCCTAATGCTTCGTGGGTCATAGGGGGTGCCGGCAAAAACTCTTCCCCCCAAGTATGATGCATTAGGCCTTGGGGCCGTGGCTCGGTTGTCACAAGTCCTTGGGGGTCTTGGCCGTGCGCCGGTTGCTGGTCCTCCAGCTCAACTGCCTCGTTCTGAACACTGCCTTGATGACGAGGACAGCGCATATAACCGCTGCATCTCGGGAACCAACAAGAGGACATGATGGGAGATGGATATAGCTTTTCAAAGCGATTCGTATGTGCGTAGGTGCCTCCTTATTTCTGATGATGTTGGATGATCAGATGATATCCGGGGGTGAGTGGGTAATTCCGAAGCTTCGGTCGAACTTGATATCGCTGTTCAAAGGCCTGCTTTGAAGAGAAGATGAGATAGCTCTGGTATTGTGTCTGGGACTCTATAGATGGAAAAAAAGAATGAAATATCGGGAGAGCGGTATGGTAAATAAATACTCATGAGCTTTCTAGGGCAGGCAGGCTTTCAAAGGCCAAATGCTATGAGCGCCTCAGCTCTCTCAAGATCCATCTACTCAGTTGTATCTCTATATTTGTTGTTTTCTTCTATTCATGGCAACGTGTAAGTCGCGGGCGCATCGTTGGTCTCCGCGCTTGTTTTCTCATAGCATTCCTCAGGAACAAAGGGAAATCCACCAACTACCGGAGACTCAACATATGAAAAGGGTTCTAAGCGCCCGTAAAGGAATGTCTCCGCTTGCTGAACATGCCTCAGTCATGTTGACTGAGCATATCATTACCATTTAACCAACTGTCCTTCTTTCATAGCATTGGAATCATTTGACGCGAATGTCCAGCTCACAAAACCTCCCAACTCGTTGGTAAACATTTGTCGCCATTCACCAAGCTTGAATCTATAAACAAAACAAACGAACTAACAGCCCCTAGCCACTGTCGCACACATTTATCCCTGTTTCATTCAAGGGAGGTTCGGCATATGTCCGTCGCTGACAGCTTATTGTCTGATCGCCTGTCATTTCTGGCCGAGAGCACGCAAGGCTACCACAGGCCTTCGAACCGAACCCTTGGATATGCCAACGTATCGGGTTTGCTCAGCAGGGTGCCTGAGATTGGCCGTCGATGCTTGGGCCTCGAGGCGTGTCTTCTTCAGCTCCTGTGCTATAACTCCTGTGCTATAAATACCGGTGTCACCCACACACACCTGACTGAGCATACAGAAAATCTTGGCGAGTCAAAACACCTCCCACTTTATCTCGGACACCATACACGCGCCCTTAATACATTAATTATATCATTCAAATATCCTTTCGATCCCCTCAGGGCCAACCGATATCGCTGCGCTTAAATATCCCACACATCCACGAACATATCATTTGGCGCATACAGTTGAACATGGAAATTCACTCTTGGAATTTAATCTGCGACCAGTGACCATGAAACTTCTCAGCACCTTCCCAGCACCAGCCAGAATTTTGGGAGGGTCGTAACAGCAAACTGCCAGACGCGTTACAAAACTGTAGGTCACTTACACAGTGCACCGAGGCAAGCAACTTGTGGCAACTGCGTGTTGTTAAGATTTTCTTGTTGAGACCAGAATAATTTGTTGGGACATAGGAGTCGGAAAGAATCACCTGGTACATGGAAGGTGGGATATCGCATGTAACAAGAGTGAGTGCCAGAATGGTCTTGGTGGGAAGAGAATAATTTGTTGGGGCATAGGAGTTGGAAGGAATAACCTGCAAACTGGAAGGTGGGATATCGCATATTCATAGCAAGTGTGAGGTAAGTTACATCTTGACGGAAGGTGTGTTGCCATAGTTATGAGTCATTACCTTATGACATTCTTACGTCTAAACTGTAATGGCCTTGTTTTCAGAGTTTTTGCTCCTGCCAACTGGCTTTAATAAGAAAGCACGGTATGTAAGTAGGTACCTAATCTGTCTTGTTCTTATTTTCCCGCCCCTCCCACATTTCCAAACTTCTCTTCAATTTCCATCTTCCTCAAGTTTTTCATCAATTCCCACCTTACATGTCTCCCTTCTTGGAGTTTTTCACAATCAGAAACTAGCTCTGCCTGGGTTACTCCAGACCTGTGCTCTCTTGAGTCGTTCTTCTACGTGCTGCTATGGATTTTCCGGTGGAGTGAGCCCACCAGAGGAGAGTATTCTTCGGATATGGGAAATCGGCAGCTACGAGTATCTTGCAGGTGCCAGAGAGAACCTAGATCTCAGTACCAACACCTACTGTGGCCCACACGCGGCTGGCCGTGAGTTACCAACCGATCACGGGAGGCTCGAGTTCTTGACTTCTCTTCCATCTTGACACTGGCTCCCACACTGGCCGTCAGTATAAGTAAGGTGAGATTGAAACGAAGATCCATACTGGGGGAACTCCCGTCACAGCTAGTTATTTGTTCTCTAACATTTTCATCATCAGACTCGACCTCCAAGATAAGCCCTGCCAACGACGAGAGAGACTACGCGTAGGCTCAGCCTATGATTCCGGATACTGGCAAAGCGCCAGTGGAACTCTTCGAGGTGGAAGAGAAGTGAAGCTGCGAATCGTCATGGAACATCGCGAGAATAACAAAACGAATTGAGGAACGGATAAGATTTCGTATCACAATGGGCTGAGACAGTCAGTGTGATCGAATTCCGCGAGAATAAGAAAAGCAGTAAGGAACGTATAAGATTTCATATAAGAATGGGCCACACCGGGCACTTTTAATGCTGCAGTACTATCTCCATCGGGTGGCAAAAGCATCAGCAGCTGCAGAAGTCCTCGAACTACTTTTTCGTGATCCTCCTACTAGCAGCAGCACTAGACAGTCGAACCTTGGATTGGCGCTGAACCGGAAAAAAGCACTATCGAAATGAAGCTGTCTGCGGCCAAGGCTCAGACAAGAATTCTCTCCAAGAGCAGGGTAAGATGAGGAAGGAGATGGTCAAGGTGTACCATAGCCGACAAGACCGCCGAGAGAACGCAGGGGATGTCTGGGACCCAGTTCTCGGAGCCTGGGGGCGGGACGAAATCACCAATGCAGCCCATCTTTACCCGTCCAAATCAATCAAATTCATGGATATAATTTTCGGACCTGGCTCGGTAAAAGATATTTCCACAGCGTCCAATGGGATATTCCTCGACAAGGCCATCGAAAAGGCGCTGGAGCAAGGGTACCTGGCCATCGTACCAGATGTTTGCCTCGAGCCTGCCGACGAAGAACATCCAGCAGCCGATCTCCATGAACGCCGACAAAACGTGAAGGACTGGGAGACGCGCGACCCAAAAGAGTACAAGATCATAGTGCTCGAGAACTCCAAAGTGCTCCGCAGATCCCTAGTGGGCATTTTCAATGCAAATCTTCGGAGGTCAATTCAATTGAGGATTTGCACGGCCGGAAGTTACAGTTCCTTACCGACTTCAGACCGAAAGCCCGTTACATGTGGTGGACGTACCTAAACTCCATCGCCAACATCTCCTTCCGCCACAAGAACAACGAGAGCCAAGTGCGGCACATTTTGCTGAAAGAGGTCGAACGGCAACAGGTACTGGGGAACACGGGGGAGATACGGGAAAAGGCACAGGCTGTACGGTTTTGTGCAACACTTGGGACACGACGTTGCTAGTATTGCCAGTACAAGCATACTAGATCATGGAACGGAGGAAGGGGTTACCGAACCAGAACCAGATGTCCCGGACTTCACAATCCCCGCGGTGATGGCAAGCACCTGTCTCGACAGAGCTCGGGAAGATTTGCGACAGATTGGAGAAGACGACGATGACTAAGAGGAGGGAAGGTTGGAAGAAGAAGATGATGATTCCAGCGACCTGGAATCAGAAACATCTGAAGACAACGAAGGCTTAAGGGAGAAAGAAGATCGTTAGGAAGGCCGAAGATTTGGTGAGAGGGAAACATGCTACCATCGACACCTCAATAACGTTATTCTTTTTCTGGGAATACCCATTATATAACGGTAGCGGACTCCCTAGATGTTTATATAGAGTTTATCTCACATGTTAATGTTTACAATATAAAATCATAAAACAAGCGAGTAGTGAGAATGGATTATTGAGATTAAAGGTATATGACACATGGTTGGTTGGCTGCAGTAGTCAGCGATCCAGACCTCTCAACCTCCGACCTCAGATGCTGGAACCACGCTATGCGGCTATCACGACTCCGACAAGATTAGCGAGGATAACTCTGCCCACATATTCTCATCACAAATCGTCTATATCTCCCTACAAGACTTTCCTAAATCCTTATTCAGTTTTGTTCGCTCTCTTCCATTGACTAGTTGATCACGCTGTTTCTTGGTACCTGATATGCAAAGATTGCGGACCGAGGAGACGCACTTCAGATCCGAAGGAATGAACTCCGGCAGTAATAAGGGACGGACCGAGATTTAATGTTAACAACTAACAGAGCATAATGACTGGCTGGAAGTAATGTGGAAGAGACCCAAACTATTTTGCTCAAGTGGCTCAGCGCCTAGGTACAGTCCATGCTATCTTACCAAGACCTTGTTCTTCGATATGCAACAGCTAGATGGTAAATCTTGGAAAGATTGTGTATCAGAGGATGAAATATTAAAGTAGTGACTGAAGCAAACAACAAAGTCTAAATAAAAGAAGTAAGCAGTTTTTGGTCGGTGATCCATCCGTCTAGCATCCCACAAAACACATAACACCCAACATCCAAGAAACCCCGTTCGAACCTGCCAACCTTACTCCATATCCATTCTCACAAGCCGGGCATAGCCAGCACTCCTCTCCTCATCAGGCTCGTAACATTCATTCCACTTTGGGTGTTTCAGGCTCCTTCTTCTTCCTCCTCTGGCCACTCGGCATGAGCCGGCGGACGGTCGCAGCGCACTGGGGTTTTCAAACAGCAAAATTTTGGGCGATTAGAGCATTTCTTTTCCAGTGTCCATAGCCTCTGTTCTTTGCTGAGATACCGCTTGCATCCACTACCACACAAAAAAATTGAGAAATTTGTCAGAGCGCGTGGCTACTATGTAAATACTCGGATGATTTCATGGCTTACCACTTATGTACGAGTCTGAGATTGCGTTCTTCGCAGCCTTGGAGACGGTCTGAGTCGAGCGAATATCTCCTCTTCGGCGGTGGTGGTGCTCCGGTGCGCGGAAATGGTGGGTTGGTTTGAGTAGTACTGGTTTTGTCCCCCATGTTGGAGGTTTCTTGCAGACGATGCAGAAAACGAGGATGGGTTTCGAAGAGGGGGTGTACCGCGAGGTCGTGGTTACCGATGCTAGGGGATTGGGTATGGCAGAAGAGTAGGTAGGGAGAGGGATAGAGGAGGTCTCCCTATTTATAAACGTTAGCTGCGGTGTCATGTTACTCTGGAAGCATCCCAACTTCTTTATTTTGATTTGTGGTTATGTCGCTGCGGACAGGAATGTTATTGCGGTCAGGTAACTAACTGTCTGCCTAACAAGGTATACGGTCGGGCGAGAATGCAAGTATGGGAAAAAATATATTTGCGGACAGTAAACCAAACAGTCATAACAATATGAACAGTAGATGCCTCGGGCGTCATTCCCGGCCTACACACAGCGTGTAAGCCTGCAGAGCAACACGTCGTTGTATTGTTTTCAGCCAACGGTGACGAAGACGGCAGACGAGGGCAAGGGTCCCTTAGTGAGGCGGCAAGGCCTAAATTTGCAAATAGGGTATCATTTAAAGATTAAGATAGGTAGGGCATCAAAATAACGTTCTGCATGAATATTAAAAAATTAACTTGTGGGCAGTAACAAACAAGAAACTCAAAGAAAGAAACATGTAGTCTTCGATAGGTCGCACATCGTCCCTCTAGACCAGCCAACCTTACTTTCCGAACCCAGTCTCTCGGTGTATGCCGGCAAGTCGATCGATATTTGAGATATTGCGTGTCCGGACGGGTTAAGCTAGATAGGGGCTATAGTTCCTCTTCCTCTGTCTGTGCTGAGCGTTGTCGGTGCGCCGCAGGTTCGTCTGGCTCGCAATTCTCTTCGGGCTCAGCATCCTCATCGGGCCCAACCCTTTGATTTTGAGGAAGGCTGCAAGGATCTTGCGGGGAGTTATACCTTATACAGCAAGCTAAGTCTTTTCGTGTGTGGAACGATTCCACATAGGGCTTTTTTTTTATTCTCATCGAAAGACACTCTGCATCCCCTAACAGGGTAAAAAGGATCAGTCGGAGCACGTGGATTGGGGCGATTATATAATTTTTCTTACCACTGATGTCTTTCTACGCCATTAACTGTGAAACAGCCTTCGAAATAAACAATAGTGCTGCGACGGGAAAATGAGTCGACGGAATGGCTTCTTGGAGGTGGATCTTCGCGTGCTTTCATCCTCGACCTTCGCGAAAGTGGTGGGTTGTTTTCGGTATTACTGGGTTACTGTCAGATTCTCTCTTGGATTTTGTGTTGCAAAAGCTTGGGCAAGTACCTGCGCTCAGGCGCGTCTGAGTCTGACTCCTGACTATTGACCGGGTTCGTTCCTCCGCCGGACCGCCTGTCATCGCTCATGTGTGGAGGAGGACTGCGCCCTCGGTGCTGGTGCGCATCACTTGTCTTTTGACCCATGTTGGAGGTTGATTGTTCTTGCTGACTTTCGGAAGAGTCGGCCATCGGCGTGGAAACGGGATCGGGATGTCGAAATGGGTGAACCGGGTTCTAGTTACCGATGCTAGGGTCGCAGACGACTTGGGTAGGGAGAGGGAAAGAGTCTCGCTATTTATACGCGCTAGAGCTCGAGTGAGATGTATTATTTATCTGTTGTTTTGTGTTACTCTGAACATGTCCCAACGTCACTTTTCTTTGTTGTTGGGGCGTGTCCCGGAATGTGTTTTGCACCACGGTCAGGGAACTGGGAGCCAACGGACATGATTGGACCAGAATATGAAAATACCATGGGGACAGTAAACAACCCAACATAAAGATGTAAACAATCCTTCCTTTGACCAACATAACAAGGTATGCAACAAGAACGAGCCGTTGGTCCAGGGTTGTCCGGCTTGAGCCATACCATACTCTTATCCCTTGAAGGCTTGCGGCATACCATACCCTTATCCCTTGAAACAGCGCCGTCTGGACCACCACGCATGCTCATCACAGGTCACTCGACTCTCACACACATACCACAGCCGGTCCGAGAATGATTGGGTGAGGTTGGCGTTCGTTTGGACCTAGAGGCAACATCAGAGCCAATAACTTGGGAATACCAGCCGCGCTTCGCAACACTGCTGGCACAGGGATATGTGTTTGTTATTGGGTATCCCTCAGTTCGTGGTGCAGGGCTGGCTGGGCAGCAACTTTCCCCCACTCCGTCATCGTTTTGAGGTTCCGCTTTGAATATCTCGATTATCAGCAGCATACCGGGGTGAATATCAACGTCCGTCCGCCTGAGTGCCGTTGTTTCGGTGAAGCGCGACATCGACAAAGTACCACAGAGGTAACATGTGCGTCAGTACAAGATTTGGTATGTGTGGCATCCTGAGTTCAGAGCCCTGGTTTCAAATCCAGGCTATCGAAATTGCAAGCGCGTTGTAGAATTCATTCCCATTCGTACGCGAGGTGCGCGATACTCGGAGGTACGCACTGCTTGAACGACATAGACACAGTACGAACATGCTTTGAAGCATGGTCTTCCCAGGGTAGATAGTCCGAAGGGTAAGAGCATCCCATGAAAGGGAGAAGAATGAACATGCATGGTGTCATGGGCATCAAAAGCGAGAATGAGAAAGAAAGCGCGTATGAGGTAAACCTAGGTAGTTGCCTGGCATGACTTGGTCATCATGGCACGGGCACTTGTGTGGTCGGTGTACAGTGTGCAGTGGGCAACTGAAATAATTCCATATCCCTTAACCTAGTACTACATAGCCCCCGCTAACACTATCAACTTGGGCACAGAAGTGAGTAAACCAGATCTTCATATGCATATACCAGGTATTTCTCATCTACAAAACATTTCAAGGGCAGGCAGATGTCAACAACGTGGTAAAGCAACTTTGTACACAATACTGCTGTGGTTGAGGTATCTTCAAATGTTTCATATTTCTGATCTACACAGCTCGAATACCATGTATGATACTCCATCTACTTCTGCTTCGCAAGCTGCAGATCCAAAAGCGCCTGCAGCGGACCCGCGGGCACATCCTCGCGGTCCAAGATGACCTCGACGAACTTGACGCCCTCGACCTTGCGCAGCGCTTCCGTCTCCAGCACCGCCTGCAGCTCGCCGCACGTCCTGACCGTCGCCGTGAAGGTATCCTCGGCAGCGCCGAAGAAGCTGGGCGCCTGCGTGTACCTCCATGTCGCGACGTCGTTATAGCCCTGTCGGAGGCCGTGGATCACGCGCTCGATCGTGTAGCCGTCGTTGTTGATCAGGAACACGGTCACGTTGAGGTTGTGCCGGATGATGGTCCCCAGCTCCTGCACCGTCATCTGGAAGCTGCCGTCACCGATGAACAGGATCGTGCGCGCGCTCTGGATGCCGTGGTACTTGGACGACGCGATCAGCTCTCGCTGCGCGAGTGCCGCGCCTTGAGCCGCGCCGAGCATGTACCCGATGGACAGCCATGTCACGGGCAGGAATGTGCGCACGTGCTTTGGCAAGGTCATGTCCCGGGCTCCGTGGCCTGCACTGCCCGTCTCGCCTAGTATGATGTCGCCGGGTTGTACTATGCTATTGACAATTGGCCAGAGTGTGGCTTGCGTGAGAGCCTTATCCTTGAGCGTCTCTGAGTATGTCTTGGGAGTAGGTCTCGCAACATCTGGAGGGGCTGGGTAAGTGGATAGCCCGCCACGGCTTTCCAGTTTCTCCAAGAGTTTCGAGACCAAGAACTTCGCCGGGATATCTCTGAAGATTTGATTGCCCATCTTTACCTCAGTGCCGGAGATGAAGATAGTCGACTCTGGCTTTGGTATGCTGGTCAGCGCGTAACTATTGGTTGTGCTGAAATGAGGGCCGAAGCACAAGATCAAGTCCGACTCGTCGACAAAGCTCTTGACGGAGCCATCGTCGAACCGTCCCCTGTATATACCGTGAACGTTTGGCAATGTCTCATCCAGGAGACCCCAACCAAATGCGGTTGACCAGGTGGGCCACCCTGTGACCTCCACCAGTTTCTGCACGAGGTCAGTGATGCCGAATGCTCTCGTCTCTCCGTCCACCAAGATGACGGGCTGTTTCTTCGAGTATATCAGGTCAATGACCTCTGCTATCACCTCTTCACTGTTCTTGGCAGATATGGGCTCAGGTATCTGAATCTCCGAGCTGAGCCTCTCCGCGGACACAGGGACTGAGACCATGTCCACTGGAACCTGGATATATACCGGCCGGCTGTGCAAAAGGCACTCCGTCAGCGCGAAATCGATCCGTCCCGGGCTCGTGCGGGGGTCCTTGAGATCGACCTGAGCGACCGTCATTGGTACAGCCATCTTCGCAAACCGGCCGAACTCGCCATCGTTGAACGTGTGATGAACCAAGGTCCGAGCGTCCTGCGTCGCCCTGCTCGGCGTGCCGACGATGTGCACGACGGCGGCGCGCTCGGCGTAGGCGCCGGCTATGGCGTTAATGGCGGACAGCTCACCGACGCCGAAGGTCGTGATGAGAGCACCCACTCCCTTAATACGCGCGTAGCCGTCAGCAGCATAGCCGGCGTTGAGCTCGTTTGCGTTGCCGACCCATTGTAGACCGGCCGGCTCGACGTAGTCCAGGAGCTCGAGGTTGAAGTCTCCGGGGACGCCGTGCACGGACCCGATGCCGAGCTGTTTGAGCCGGGTAAACAGGTAATCGGCAAGTGTGATGGTGTCCGGCATTGTATCGGTTGGCGCTGCGGAGGCGTTAAGGTACTAATCTGGACAGCCGGGGTATGGGGCAGGCAGTCCAATCGTTTTGCAAGATGACCAGGTATAGGTAAGCGAAGAGAGGGGGTGTCTGAGTTTGTGTTTTGAGGAGTTGGCACCCTTAAAACGAAGGTAAGTCTTGGGAATGCTTGGTTAACTATTGAAAACACTTATGTAATTCTTATCAAGTGCCTGGAAGAACGTTGGCAACTCCGCATCAGCTAAGGAGCGAGGTTACCCAATCCAACTGTCTGTTTCATGGAAGCTGTTACCACGTTGCTTTGGGCCGATGTCTGCCTTGTCTACCCGTTTCTTCTGCCGAAACCGCTTTCTTGGCCGAGCCGAAGATCGACGCAAGATATGATACCGTGGACGACGGGTTCATCAACTCTGTTCCAATCGACCGGGTCGCTATCGCTATGCTATCACTCTATCACACATCTGATAAAACATTGCAGGACTATTTGATGTAGTAGATTGGCTACAATTCACAAGGGACAGTCATATGCAATACTCACGATTCCAGTGAGGTGGTTTACTCCAAATCGTGTCCCAATAGGGTGCGGGGAAGCTCTTCTTAGGGGACTCTAGTCGCTGTTCTAGACCAGGTTCTGGTCTGTTTTAGCCGAAAGCCAGCAGAGAGGTGCGCAAAGCTGCAAGAAGTGTGAAGTATGTCGTCCCAACATTCCCCTGGTGCGACTCTAAGTCCGGACATCAAAATAAGATGTTCGCATCCGTGTAGAGCATTCTTGAGCAATAGGCTCGTGCTTGCGGCAAAGTGACCTCCGTCACTAGGAGAGAAAAGGTTTCGAGCTGGACAAAAACAAAACGAGGACGAAAAAGAAAAGAGAAACAAAGAGCGAGCTCTGAGTGAATGCATCAGCCGTGAATCGAACACGGGGCCCATCGATGGCAACGATGGATTTTACCACTAAACCACTGATGCTTATCGGAATTCTCATGTCTTGAGAGGAGGCGATGGGATTCGGCTCTGTTTTCAGGGTCTAATAGTAAAATTTGTGTGGAATTAAGCTGCTTTCTTTGAGGTTGGACATGGGGCTGGACTAACTCTGTTAGTCGATGGCGTTTTTAGTCATGTTTTACAAAGTTGTCTAGGTTAGTCTCGGTTAGTCTGCTCCTATTCTCTGGATCTGTTCTGGATTTGGAGCGTTTGATTCTGCATCGTGGCTGCAGCATTTCCACATCTCGACCTCCAATCTCCTGCCAGATCGGGCTCTTCTTCGTCGTTCGTCCATCCGCATATGTGTTTCACGCTCAGCGGCGGCAAGCCACAATTACTGAACGCATCAAGAATAGCCATACAAGCGGCCCTATCGTCATTTGGCGGGCGTCCTTGGCTTGCTTCTCTAATATTATGGGAGCGGTTCAGTCCGTTCTCCCAGTAAGGATTTCCGACACCATACTACTAGTAGAAGGTATAACAGCTACTGGGTATACTAGAAGATCTCTAGTTACTGTGTTTTATAATAGATCGAGTGCATGCAGGACTGGTGGCCCCCGGAGATAAGGTTGTTTACCATTCAAAGCAGAAACCGGAGTGAGACTGGGTTATTAGTTGACTCTTCTTTGGGATTTCGACCTCGATCCTCCAACAAACAAACTTGCCCCGATTCGGCCCAACTGACGCGTCCTAAAATGGGCCTCGGTGGCCGGACAAGTCAGTTAATTTACCGTGTTTTCCCCAGCGGTGAGCTGAGTTTACCGATCGCTCCATTTCTCGTTCCTGTTCGGTAGTATTTGCGCTTAGCTGTACTACAAAAATCCAGAGGAATCCTTTGCCGAAGCGTACGTGAGGCAACAGTCATATATGGACTTGGATTACCAGCGAATTGAAGAATGGCTAAGGAATATAGCGCAGTATACATTGGGCCGAATGTGAAGGTGAATTAACGCTATTTAAAGGGACCAATCGATCCAGTCTTGTGAAACATGAGGATCGTGAAATCTCGCATGACAACACCGGAAACTCGTCGTTCTTACTGGATCGAATGCTCACCTCTTCATCGTAACCGGACCGACCACATACGACCACAACATTCACGCCTCACAGTTACAGTTACACCACATGTCCACGTTTTTCTCTCCCTGTCTGCCAAGGATGATGAGCTAAAAATACATTACTTGTTAGACATGTGATGGTCTTGCACTTCAGCTGATAATGCACTACCAGTAGAAACCCTTGGCCTTGACAGGGTTCTACGAATCCTTGGCTTCGATTTAGGAGTCCACATTACCTATTCTGGAACAGGTTACTGTTGTCCTCGATGCAAAACCGACTATTCTACACCAGGCATGGCATATTTCACTTTTGCATGCGAGCTGGGGGGGTAACATGCCCCCCACAGTCATCCTGTCTTCGAGGATGAGGTCGATTCCTGCAGACTGCAGTCCATTCTGAAGGAGCCGGCTAGGGTAATAGTTGAGATGCGAGAAGGCACTTCCACAAGTCAAGGTTTACTTGAGGGTTTAAATGGGAGCCGGGGAAGGAGCGATACGTCCGCTGTCACGGACCATAAGTTGCGCCAGACGGAAAAAGAAGCCTCGGGATGTATTAGAAATCAAGCCCGAAACAAGATAGTACGATTATGACACCCAGCCCCTGAACCCATTTTCCCGTGCGACGGCCTACCGCGACTTCCTCTGTGCTTCTACCCGTGCCTGCCGGGTATACTTGTATCTAGTCGTCATCCCCTTGGGCTTACCTAGATGAACTTAGTGCATAAGACTAAGCAAGCAGTAGCGACGCCCAAAAGGACAAAAGGACGGGTACTTTTCTGCTGGCTTGTCCTTCTTGACTCGAGCATTCAGGTCCTTTTTGCTGAATTGATCAGTTTCCTCCTTCCCCTGTCCCGACTCCCCGGATACTGTACAAGCGGCGATAGATCGATCTGACCTACTGTGTACCTTACAGCTGGACTTGGTTCGGCCTGTAAAGTGGCCGCTATGGAGATGACTGCCGCTACCCGCGCGGCGGCGCATGAGCCGACGCAATCAAACGAACAGCCGCTGGTCTACCTTCCTGGCCGGACACCATTTCCCATCCAACCCTCAAGTAAGAACTCTAATTCAACCTATTTCCCTATTGTCAATCTTTTGACCTCAAAGAATAGTCGAAGTCGACGCCGATCCAAGCACTCTCACAAGCAAGGAGCATGATGAGGGCGAACATGGAGCAGAACACAACAGGGCGCACACACAGGAGGAGTGGGACGCGATAAGGCCCGTCATCCGAAAGCTTTACATGATTGAGGACCGGTCGCTCAAGTTCGTGATGCAGATTCTAGAGGATGACTACAACTTCTATGCCACGTAAGCTTGCTTCTTTCCAGCCCCACGATGCGACATCAGAACCACTGCCTCTGTGACGTGGAAGAACTGCACCAGACAGTGCTCGCTGACCGGTTCCTTCTAGCGTCAGAATGTACAAGATCCGATTTCGGCGCTGGGGCTGGCGGAAGAACCGGACGAGGGATCATCCGCGCACTGTGGTCCTCGCTGGCGGCAAGGCGAAAGAGATAGCGCCGCTCCGACTCAACATCCAGCATGTGAATGCGCCGGAGCTTGTGAGCGACCAGGAGGTGCCGATCTGTATATCGAGGAACTACACGATAGACCAGTCGGGAAGCCAGCGGTGGAACTGCATCGTACTCAACATGTCGGAACCCAACCAGACCTTAGGCGGCGGCGATGGTGGTAAGCCGGTGGTCCGCTTCTGTGACGCCGAGACGGCATACGTAAACACGATCCATCAGCTGCGGAGCGGGCGCATAAAAGACGCCTTCCAGAGCCTGAACCGACTTTTCGACAGCATGACGGGGAGCAGGTTATACCTACACCCGAAATACCTCACGGGCTTCTGGCTACTGTGCCACGGCATCTACAACGCGTGCGCGTGGGTAAACGACACCAACTTTCGCCTGCTGCGCGAACTCCTCTGCTTCCACGGTGAGAACGCGGCCACATGCTTCCGGCGGTCATCGTCATCAGACTCTGCGCATCCCATCGTGAGCCTGATGGCGTCGGTCGCGCGCATGAGCCGGGACAACCCAGGCGCGATGAAGCAGACATTCCGGGTCGCGTACCGCGCCGCCGCCGAGAGCCTCGAGGAGAAGCTCGGCGCGTGTCACCCCGTCGTCCTTGTCACGTGGACCGACTACTTCTGGTACTTCAACTTCCCCGTCGATCCGGCCAAGGACCTGGTGGCGCGGCACGAGACGGCCCTGGTGGAGACGGAGGCCGCATACGGGCGCCAGGCAGACACCACCCTCTGCCTCCTCCACAACCTCACGTTCTTCCTCTTCTACTGCATGGCGGACGAGGCGCTGACACGGGAGAAGCTGTATGACCTGCAGGAGAGGACACGCTGGCGGATCGCGGCCCAGAAGTCTCCCCGCGCGAGCGACTTCCACGTCCAGCGAGCGCAGGCGTTTGTCGCGCTTCTGCAGGGGATCTTCCTGCTCCAGGATCACAGCGACATGGTCCGATGCAAAGCCGTGATCATGAAGACGATCGAGTGGCTAAAGCAGCTGGAGGGTGGCGATGCGGTATTACACAGCAAGATGCTGGAAATGGATCTCTTCGTCCTGTCGAAGGCGTTTGCGGAGGGTAAGGACTTGCGGGATCTGACACTGGCATTTGCAAAGCCCAGGTCGGCTGATTACGATGATGCCAAGCCGCGGCGGACGCGGCAATGGTCGCAGGAGACGTCGAGTAGTGGTGGTTCGTAAGACATGGTTGGATATTTGGCTGTGTCGTCCTGTTCTTTCTTGTCTAATCTAGTCGGGGGGACTTTATAGTCTATGTATATATACACGTCTATGTAGAGTAAGCGCCAAAGGGAACAAAGGGTGGACAGGGAGAGGACAAGCATTATGATGCATCATGTTATCCAATGCAACTAAATTTGAAATCATCCTTCTCAAACAAGAGTCGTTCAACATCACCGCGCCCACTTGGACTTCAAGTCCCTGTCCGCCCTCCCGATGACATCCCTCACAAACTCCTGCATCCAGTTCGGGAATCCCCTCAGGAGCGAGACGACGGTCCTGGACCTGGGCACGATGATCTGGCCGCCGCGCCTCGAGAAGATCTGCTTCAGGACGGGGTCGGCGACCTCTTTGACGGTCAGCAGCGTGCCTCCGGCAGCCTCGACCTCGTCCCAGTACCGCCGCGTCATCTGGGTCCTCACGAAGTCGGGCAGGACGATGGAGGTCAGCACGCCCGGAGCCTTGTAGATGTGCTTGATCTCGCACCCTAAACCCTCGTGGAAGGCTAAGATGCCGGCCTTGGTGGCGGAGTAGTCGACGCATGTGGGTAGGGCGACGTAGGAGGCCAGGCTGGCGACGGATAGGATGTGGCCCTTATTACACTCGATCATGGAAGGCAGGAAGACCTTGGTGGTGAACCAGTGCGAGAGCATGTTGACGTCGACGACGCGGCGGAGGTCGGACTCCTCTTTGTCAAGGATCAGGCTCGTCTGGATGGTGCCGGCGTTGTTGATCAGGATGCTCGGACCCTTCTTTTTGTCGGGCCAGGCGTCCCGGATGAGGGATGCGGCAGACTGGATTTCTTGCGGGGAGGTGATGTCGCATTTGTAGATCTTTAGAGAGCCGGTGGAGAGGGAGTGGGGGATGATGGGTGGGAGGGAGGGAGCAGGGGGAAGGGGGTTGATGTCGAGGATCGCGACGCGCATGCCCGCGCCCAACAGGCCGGCGACGATGGCGAGGCCGATGTCCCCCGCGCCGCCTGTCACGACGGCGATTTCCTCGCCCCACACCCACCCCGGGTGAGCGGTCAGACGCCAGTTGTTGGTGGACCAGCTGTTGAGAGCGTGGTTGATGCTGCGGAGGAGGGTGAGGGCTAAAAGAGTGAGGAGAAGGGTCTGGATACGCGTGTGTGCTGATGGACCCCATGTTGTCGCTGCTGCGAGGATCAGGGGGGGAAGGATGTGGGTTATTGTCATCTTGGTAAAGCCAGATGATGATGGCTCGGGGGGTTGGTCCGGTGGCATTTTGGAGGATTTTTGATTGGCTTTTTTTCTTCGATTTGGCCGCAGGTGAGGGTATAACTCCGACTCTCTCTTTCTCTCACGCAGAGCCTCGATAATGATGAATGAGCCTTTACTCACTCACTTCAAGCAGGAGACCGAGGTGCACAGAATGAGGTGTGGTGAGTAAGTTAAACAAAGTATTAAGAAACAGAATGAAGAATAAAGTTGTTACTTTACGCACAGGAAGATTCCAACCTTCTCCTGTCCCTTCTTAGCACATATTTCATAATTTTTCTCGCTCACTTGATGTGAAGAACGTAGATAGCAACGGATTCATTGAGACAGATTCCACTCAAACTGTATGTGTGTGTGCACTTCAAACTTGGCGGACTTGGCGGCCTTCCCGCCAAGGTGAAGCTCAAATTTGACAAGCGGACAACAGCTGGCGAGCAGCTGTAAAAGTTCGTTCGCTACAAGCATCGCCGGGGGATTCTCATTCACTTCTGCAATCCGTCTCTCGCTCGGTTTGCTCAGCCTGAACATTTTTCAGATGCTTGATTCTCACAGAAGCTATGCCATGGCCCAAAAGACGCAATAGCGTGCGTGCTCAGGCTAGGCGAGCGGCAAGTCTCGCGCTCGAGTTGACTCCGCTTGACCAGTGATGCTGGTAATCATGCTGAGGTCCAGTGAGGTGATAAAATGTGAAGACCAGACTTGGCCAGATTGATAGATTGAAAGAGTGAAATCTGGGTTTTAATATCTTTCACACAGTCTCTTTATCTACTTCAGTCAAGCACTTTCGATTGACTGTGATCCTTATAAGAAAGGCACCACAACAAGATTTTCATGATTATCGCTATCTACTGAATATCCTACTCCCATGCATCTCGCTCCAAGGCTGTTCTTAATCCTGTTCACGCACACGCACATGTTGAAGTGAGTTTGCCCGGTCTCTGCCACTCCTCATGCGCACGAATATTATCAATCTGCAGGTGGCTACATGGCTGCGAGGACAAAATCCCATCAAAGGTTTCCTCTTGTATTAACAAAAAAAAAGTACTAGTAGGCACAACTCACAATGAGGCAAGGTTAGATTAGGTACGTACCACCTTCAAACAGCCACCATCAAACTCGCGTACACATCTCTCTCTCTACCTACAATGTCTCTCTCTTCACTGTCAGAATTATTACAGGTTCACTCTTCCTCTAGTTCCAAATTCCAAATATATGTCTTTACACCCTCCGCTTCACCAACTTCCTCCTCCCAGTCTTCGGGTCAACTCTAGTCATCTCCTCCCTCCTCTTCTCCCTCTTCTCCAATGTCTTGAAGCTTTTGAGAGGTGGCGATGACCTCTTCAGCACAAACAGGGGCCTGGCGGGACGTGTGGCGTGTCTGAATATCACGTCCCGTACCTCGTGGTTGTAGGGACGTGTGGCGGACAACTCGTCGTCTTCCTCGTCCTCGTCCTCGTCCACATTCTTGGGATGTGTGCTTCCATTGCTTGGGCTCCTTCTTGGTGTCGTGTGTGTGAAGGAGGAGGTGGTGGGGGGAGAGGATGACTCTGGGGTGAAGAAGCAGCAGTAGCGGAGGAGGAAGGAATACATCTTCCTGTTCTTTGTTTCAGTTGTTGTGTTCTGTGTGTTTTGTCTTTTGCTTTTCTTCGATGACTTACTCGTGTTTCAGGGCGAAGCGCCTGGAATTTTCTGGTAATCAATCGGTCACTGATCTGACCCAGAAGAAATATTAACGCAACAACAGTTGAAGTCTCAAACGACGTGGAGGCTATCCAGAGTTCGCACGTCCCAAGGGAGAGATAATCGGTAAGATAGATACTGTCGGTTCAGCAGTTATCAAAATACAGCACAGCGGTCTATTCTCATGTGTTGTAATCCGATGGAGGCGGCAGCGTGAAATAAGCATGTATCACCAAGGTAGGTGTTTATTTCATCCCGTTGCCGTCCGTGGTCATACAAACACATCTCGTTCGGCGTACAGTACTCTCGAGGACGCGTGTCCTTTATTGTGAAGACAAAGCCAAGGACAACAATAGCAACCCCTCCATTATCAGTTATCAAGTGTCAAGACCACTTCACTGTCGTGTCCTGTCGTGCCCTGTCGTGTCGCCTACTCGCGTCCTCATTGTTTGTTTTGCGCTACATGGTGGTGTACTCTGGAAGTTAAGAGAGGTTTCGACACTCCCGCAGTGATGTTGAGAATCGATCAGGGAGCCGCACGACATTGATCTTGTGTCAGGTATCACTTGTGTTACATAACTTGGTCGAGTAGTCGGGCCTTCTATGATACAATGTTGAAGCAAACAACACCCATCAACACGCTGCGAAAGGAGAAGAATTAATTGCCAGGACATTGTCTCCTGCCACGACAGGAAAACTGAAATCAGTTGAGGAACGAAGTCGCGCCGACCTCAAGTATCCTATTCTCTCACGTGGATAGACTGGCCTTGATGTCTTGATGGATCCTCTCATTCCTATTCCGATAACTCTAATCTAGCTTTTGCTGTAATATATGGTGTATATCATAAGAACACGAGGCTCAACGCCGACCCGCACATAATAAGTAACTATAAAACCCGAACTCCCGCTGATCCAAAAGAAATCCTCCAAACCTCGCAAACAAGAAAAAAAGCTTTTCTCACTCTCCCGGACCCCCCTTAATCGTCGTCGTGGTACCGAATCCCATCGCGCGCCAAGCATCATCATCATCCCTCTCATCATCACGCCGTAGTCGTGGGTCCGTCGTGACCGTCTTCTGCCCATGATGATGCTCGCGATCGCCGAACGGGTCTCCCGCCGAGGAGGATCTAGGGAGTGGGAGTGGTGGTGATGAGGAAGAGATGATGTGGTTTGCGCTGCTGTTCACGACGCCGAAGGAGACGCTCTTGTTGATCTCCATCGTGCCTGTGCCTGAGCCTTTGTTTCCAGCACCATCATTCCCAGCCCTTTTTAACCACCCGAGCTCAAGAAGAAGATTCCGCCACGATGACGTGTCTGCGGTAGTAGTAGTAGTAGTGGTGGTGGTGATAGTGGCAGTATGGCCCCCTCGAAGATACTCCCACGCCCGACGCATGAGCGGGTGCAGCATCGGCAGGCTGATGCAGATGATGGCCAGGTTGGCCTCGAGGATGGCGTAGTTGGCCGCCTTCATGGCCGACTCGATGTAGTCCCCGCCGTACGCGGTGTTAACGATGGCGGCGAAGCGGAGGAAGGCGACGATGATGGTGCTTAGATATATTTCTCGTCAGTGTTTGCATTTTTCCCTCTTACTTAAGCACAGCAATTTGAAACAAATAATGCCGGTGTAAGGATGGAGGGGGGCCGATGGGGAAAGACAAAATACTCACACAGTCCCCAAGAGAAAAACAAGCGTCAGCCCAACTTTCGTCCCCCTCTTCATCCTCAGCCTCCACACCGGCCACAGCGGCAAGATGAGAATGACGAGGTCGGCGAGCGCGTTGATGACGCATATCCCCAGGTCCGTCCGTCGCTGCTCCGGACACATGGAGTACTTGTCCCCCGGGCCGCACACCGTGAGCTCCTGCACCAGGTTCGCGAGCGTCCAGAGGCTGACGAGGGCTATCATGCCGATGTACAGCTGGCGCCGCGTGGGGCGGTGGATGGCAATGCTATTCAGAGAAGGTAGGAAGGATCGAGAGGTCCCGGAATCTGCTGCGTTGTTGTTGTTGTTGTTGTTGTTGTTGTTGTTGTTGTTGTTGTTGTTGTTCCCGCGGTTCATGACAACAGAATTGGGAATGCGCACGGTGAGCCGGGATCCGAAGACCCGGAGGTAGAAGAATAGAGCGGAGAGCTTGACGAAGCAGATGGAGACCAAAAAGAGGAAGCGGCATGTTCGCCCGAGCTGCGGAGGGATAATATATCACTATCAGCATGACTTGGTTTCCCCATGGAAATTGTGTCTCTTTCTGTTTTCGCCGAGATGAAACGAAATCTGCCGATAGGAGCGGAGGTAGGTAAAACAGTAACAAACAAACACATGATACATACCACCATAAGCTTGACAAGGTTCTCGGCCTTGATCTCTATCATCGGGCGCCCGAAGCCAATCGTGATTTCTGGTTTTTTCCCCGGGCACACACCAGATAATCAGTCCCACGATCCAAGTTTATTCCACATCCTCCTCTCCTCTACCCTCCCCCTTCCCCAATACCCCCGATCCCACGCACAAAAAAAAATAGAAGAGAAGAGAAGAGAAGAGAAAAAGAGAAGGAAAAAAAAAACTCACGAATCCCCGTAGAAACCAACATGCCATTCACCGTCACCGTGGCCGCGACCACGAACCCGTCGTCCCAGCCCAGCGGGGCCCGCTTCAGCCGCCGCCGCGCGTACAGCCGCAGACACACGACCAGGATCCCGAGCGCGTTGAGCACCGCGTTGACGATGATGTCGCGCCACGCCGGGTTGATCTGCGATACATTGGGCTCGTCCATTTCCCCCCCTTTTTTTTCTCTTTGGTCTTTGCGTTTTTTCTTTTTTTCTCTTCTGATATTCACACTTTTCCCTTTTTCTCCCCCCTCTTCCTTGATTTTCTCTGCCCTCCCTCTCGTCTCGGGGTCTCTTTATCTCGGGAAGGGGGAACTGGGACTGGACGTACGTAGCCTAGGTAAGTAGGTATCCTTCTCTTCTCTTTCTGCGGTCGAGTCCCTGCCTAGTAGTAAACACGAAAGGGATGGAGTTGGTATATGAGACCTCAGAGCGACCATGACCCAGAAACTACCTACGTGTAGGCCCCTCATATAGACATCTCCGAAAGCACGAAGGAAGGTAGGTAGAGAACGAAGGCACGAGTATAGTGTAAAAGTGTAAAGAACGAAGTAGTCAAAGACACTCTTCCATCTAACCTATCCCGTACCCAACATCCGACTCAACCAGCATGAACGTTAGTTTTTTTACATTCCCCTCCCCATTTCCAGTCCCACGCGGGTAATGAAAAAAAAAAAAGACCAAACGTTCACCGGACCAGCAGAAAAAACGGTGAATCACTCACTACGCAGATTATATATAGGACATGGGATTAATCTAATCTAGGTCAGGCAGTGAATATGTCATCTCATCTCATCTCCAGTGCAGTGACATAAGTCGTGAGTAAGTAAATAAGCAATATGAGGAACTCGGTACGAGATGGTGTGCTGACTCATCGTGGCGGTGCGGCAGGCCTGCCGGTTTTGCGGCCCACATTTCGTAGCCGCCGGCCCTCCGTTTTGCCATCGGCCTATTGACCCACCTATGTACCGTATTGAGAGAAACGGAACCGTCGAGCC
>MU280891.1:0-89406 GCA_022385605.1 Xylariaceae sp. FL0594
GGCCCCAAAAATTTTTTGCCACCCCATTTTTTTTATAAGTCAGCCAGTGTGCCGGGTTTGGTTTTGGGCACCCAATGCCTTTTTTTTCCCCCCCCCCCCCCCCCCCCCCCCTAATGTCAACTGACAGACAGCTATGATGCTCACAATCAATATTAAACAGGCTCGTCCCAGGACTCCGTGCTCAGGGGGCAGAGATAGTAGTAGCTATCACCCACATGCGCGAGCCCAATGACAACAAGCTGGCCGAGCAGACCGATGGTCTCATCGACATCATCCTTGGTGGCCATGACCACTACTATAACCACAGTATCATCAAGGGCACTCACGTTTTGCGATCTGGATCCGACTTCAAGCAGCTGAGCTATATCGAGGCGAGGCGGAAAGGAGACGGCTCAGGACGATGGGATTTTGACATCACGCGCCGTGACATAACCTCGGAGATCGCCGAGGATAAGCCCACCGTGGAACTCGTGGGCAAGCTGACGGCGACTTTGAAGACTACGATTCAGCGACCCATAGGCTACTCGGCCGCGCCTCTCGATGCCCGGTTCCGGACCGTTCGGCTCGAGGAGAGCAACCTCGGAAACTTCGTGTGCGACATTATGCGCTTTTACTACTCGGGCGACTGCAGCCTGATGGCGTCCGGGACGATCCGCGGCGACCAGGTCTACCCGCCAGGACCCATCTTGCTAAAAGACATCCTGAGCTGTTTCCCCTTTGAGGATCCCGTCGTGGTGATCAAGGTGACGGGGCAGGCTATCTGGGACGCTCTCGAGAACTCCGTGTCCCTGTATCCGGCGCTCGAGGGCCGGTTCCCTCAGGTGTCCAATATCAAGTTTGAATTTGACGATCGGAAGCCGTCGGGATCCCGCATCTTGTCTGCCGGGATTGGCGGCGAGCCTATCGACATGGAGCGGAAGTACGTCCTCGTGACGCGCGGATACATGGCGCGGGGCAAGGACGGCTATACCAGCTTACTGGTCGAGGCGGAGGGTGGGAAAGCGGAAGAGATTGTCTCTGAGGAGAACGGCATCTTGATCCAGATGATGCTCCGACAGTATTTCAGTATGTTATCCTCTACTCTCTACCCTTTCCCTCTCTTTTTGTTTATTGGTTGCTCAATCCGACAAGTCTAATGGCTGTCCGTACCGTCAACTGACATGTCACCCGCACAGTGTCTCTCAAAGTCGTCGGGCACTGGAAATACTGGAGCGAGGGCATGAGCGCGCACTGGTCCTCTGTGACGGACAAAGTGAGCGCCAAACACCCACTGTTAAACTGCACCTGCGCGAAATCCAAGACCGAACCCGAACCCGAGACCTCCTCGTCTGCACCACCACAACAACAAAAAGAACAAGAACAACAAAGCCATAAGACGGGCTGGGACCAATGGACGCCCGAGAGCATCCGTCAGCGCCGATGCGCCGCCCTGCACGATGACGAGGATGACGAGACGTCGACGAAAGATGAAGAGGAAGAGGCTAAAGCCAGAGCGATCGAGGAGATGGACCGCGAGATGAAGCTGATGCGCCGCGCGTTCCGCAGGTGGGCCAGGCGCGCCAGAGTCGTCTGCAAGGTCGTCGACGAGCTACAGGCGGACGATGTCGAGTGTGACTGGACCAGACCCATCGCGCCGAGGGTCGAGGGGAGGATTATTCGCGTGGGTGCGGATTGAAGGGATCCTCGTTCTGTTGTTTTAAAAGTGGGGGAAAGAGACTTCACGATGTTTAGGAGTACGAAACGAACCCATCACCTGTGTTAGGGAGGTTGTTGATATGATATGAAACAGGGAAAAGGATAAGACACTCTGGCCAAAGAGAAGGAGTCCCAATGATGGATTGAATGATGATAAAAAACGCTTAAACTGGCTGTGAGCCCAAGCAGGTAATTTACCTGTAGGTGTGTGTCGATATTTGTAGTAGGTAAGTATATATGCCTTACACAGAAACGCCACCTAACCTAACCTTAACCCCCTTTACCGTTACCTCTCCCTTTGCCCCTTTTTCCGAGACCTAGATAACCAATTGTAAAAAGAAAATGCATAAAATAAAGTATCACCATTGGATATCAAAACAAGTGTAAATGCCCATCAATCCTGCTAAGGTTAAATAAATAAAAAGGAATGGCATCATATTCTAGATACCTACCCTACCGCACACTCTCACCATCCTCATCCCCATCGCCATCCCACTCCCCCTCCCACCTCCTATCCATCTCCCCCTCCCCCTCCCCCTCCTCCTCGTCACCACCAACCTCCCTATACCCATCCTCCTCATCCTCCCTCATCTCCCTCCACGTACTCCAGGCCAAGACGCCAAAGGCAGCCACGATCAGCAACCCACCGGCGAGGGCCGCGGGCCCGGGCGTCTCGCCCGCGATGGCCCAGTCCGCCAGCGCGACGATGAAGATGGTCAGGAGGGCCGCGACGGAGCTCAGCACGGGGCTGGTGAGCGAGATGAGGACGAGGAAGCTCCCCGCGAAGAGGGCGTTCATGAGCACGCTGACGCCGAGGTAGAAGGCCGTCTTGCCCGTCGGCAGCTCGAACGTCTCCCATCCGAGGTAGTGCAGGACGGGGAGAGGAAGCCAGAGGACGAGGAGGGTGAAAAGTCCGACGAGGGAGCCGAACGTGTTGGCGAAGATCACGCCCCTCGCGGGCGAGATGGATGGGTGAGCGGGCGGGCAGGCGAGGCTTTTGTAGAGGACTTCGTAGAGCCCGTAGAGAACGCTGCCGAGGCCGATGATGCAGTTGCCTGTGAATCTCGAAGTCGGGGAAGAAGAAGAAGGGGTAGTAGTAGTGTCTCCGTACGCGACGACGAGGACGCCGATGATGGCGACGAGCACGGCGAGACACTTGTCGAGACGCAGCTTCTCCTTCAGGAGGGGCACGCTGAACGCGTACGCGAAGAAGGCCGAGCAGTTGTAGATAGCGGTCAGGTCGCCGGGGCTGGTCATGTTGACGGCGACGTACCACGTCAGGCCCGCGAGCGTGAGGGTCGTCGTGACGAGGGCGGTCGTGCGGAGCATGTACGGGACCACTCTCACTCTTCTTCCCTTTCTTCTTCTTTTCCCCCCTTGACCAGTCGATGCGACGAGCTGCGCCGTGCTCCAGACCTCGTCTACGTGTCTGCGCCAGAAGACGGACCAGGGTAAGGGAGAAGAGGAAGAGGAAGAGGAAGAAGAAGGATTGTTGTTGAGAAGGAGACGCAGACGCAGGAAGAGCAGCTGGGAGGGCCACAGGAGCGTCCAGGACCCGTGCGTCAGGTACAGCATGCAGTACGCCTTGTCCCAGCCCAGCTCGTGCTGCACGTACCGCCCCAGTTCCGTCTGCACGACGAAGGCGAAGAGGCACACGGCGAGAAAAGTGCCGGCGAGAACGTACTTTTTGCGCGCCGCTGTGGCGGGATTGGACTTCGGGACGGACATGATCATGCCTGCGGAGTGGGAATGCGAACGCCGGGGTAGTATAGGAGGAGGTACGGCGGCCGATGTGGTAGACACGGCGCGCGCGATGGAACCGGAGCCGGAGTGGCTGTCTAGACGTCTTGTCGGCGCACGACCCCTGTCTCGCTCTTTTCCTTCTTTGTCTTCTTTTTCCAGGAGTGGCAGATCTGAGGCGTGGGAGTCTAGGTCTATCGGTTGGCGGTAAGAAGACCTGCTCCTCCCTGTTCCTGACATGATTGTTTTCGTTTTTTATATCCTCGACTCCTTTCTGTTCTGTATATCGTGTGGGAGTTTATGCGTCCCGCGTTCCGGGACTTGGTCGGATTCGGAATCGGAGTCAGTCAATGTTGAAGCACGGGGGAACGGAGAAAGCTATGTATGTTCGGGGAGGTCTAGTCTAGCGTATTTGGTTCGGTCGGTTCTGTAACCTACCAAGTAACCTTAGACTAGTCAGTGTACATATTCTAATATTATCTAGGCAATGATACCAAAGAAGCGCATGGAAAGGCGCACATCGCACAATCAAATGTCTACAAGGATGCAGGAAAGAAAGGAACGAGGATAAGGAAATGGTAAGGAATGTGAAAGATGCCACACCCTGTCAAATCCGAGGTCATCAGAACTCTCGTTGGTGTAACACCCGTGCTCCTGGCACTGGACCTCAAGCATATACCGACACGATGCTATCGTTCCACTGATCCTCGAAACCTATCAATCGACTGTACAATTGGTAAAAGGTATTCGCATCTTTTCATCTGTCAACTCTCCGTTTCAGAATTTTTGGCCCCCCAGAATATTAGGTTTGAATGTCCAATGACCACATAGCGCGCCTGGAACCTCGGCTCGGGGTGAGAGAGTGGCACCGCCACCACAGCCACAGCCCGGCCAGACGGGAACTTTTATCATCATCGTGAGGATTATTAGAGTTGAGGCCCGAGGGAAGCGTGAAGGTTGATCAGTTGTAATGTCTGGGGAGTCGGGACGTAAATGTCAAGGACAATGGTGAGTAAGTAGGTTGAAGTCAAAGTTGAAGGTAAAGAGGGAAGATGGCGTCCAGTACCCTGGAGAATGGATATGCATGTTCAATCATGTCACATTACGTAGGGAGATGAAGTGACGACACCAACAGGCGTCAATTCCCTTATTCGAACCCGCGTAGGAAATTCACCAGGAAGCAATCATGTATGATACAATAGGTAAGCGAAGGGGCTACATTGTCGGGATGCATGCACATGAACTGACGGACCAATTGCTGGCCAACTACCTTGTCTTCGGGCCTTCGGCGTTGGCGCACATGTGATCTATCGCATGTCGAGAGCACCAGGCCGCCATACAATTCGGATTGGGAGAAGTGGCTTGTCAGTAAAATATGACCCTGTACCTTGTGCATCAAAACACCACCTTGGCAAGTGTTCCAAACTTCCTAGAGACGAACTAACGATAGCAGGCCTACAGGAATGTCCAGGAGGAACACATTTTAGTCGTAGCGCTTCCAAAGTTAGAGCTTCACTTTCGCATGAATAAATCCTCTAACGCCATTGCTAATCCAACATTCTTCTCCGTCGACTAGCGAAGAAGCAAGGACAACCTCTTCGACAGCAAGGTTCCTATCCCCTTTAGCTTCAACGTCAATTCGCTTGAAATATGTCACTCTCACCTTTCTAGCGCCCATCTCCTCGTCGTCCCATTGTTACCACCGCTTCCCTGCGTCGGGTCGAATTCCTTCGAGATGGGGGGCGTGACCCACCTCCCGCCTCTCCAGAAATAAGGCGTCGTGATGCTGCCCTCCATGATGGAACCGTCACGGTCATTCACGAGAAGCACCTCCTTCTTGTCGGTAAGGCCGATGCTGGTCCGCCTTCTCGCCTCGTCGTACATTGGCCGGTACGTCGTCTTGAAATGGGTAAACTCCGTCTTTGCCGTTGCCTCCCTGTCCAGCAAGACTTCAAAGTCAAGATTCCTCTGGGGTACCCTAGCAGACGCCGGAGAAGGGGGCTCTGTATGGCCCGAGGGGGCGGGAAGGCGTGAAGGGAATAGGTTACTGATAGAGACTGGCCCAGTCGGGGCCTTCACTATGCTCAGAACCCCGTCTCGGTCGACGAGAACTTTGGCTCGGTAGGGTTCGTGCGCAGCATCTTGGACATTCTCGCGCAAGAATTTGTCAAGAGTGCGCAAACCGTCGTCCCCTTCCAGTGCCTTTACCGCGGCATCCCAGCCCCAGTGAAGGGCAGCCTTTAGCAGACGGTCGCGATGAAAGTCGAGCATGTAGAACGGTGAGGGTTTAGAATTCCAGCCTAGGTCGGTGGAATCCGCAGGGGAAATCGTCATCAGTGCCGGATCACATCGCAGAGTCGTGAACAGCTGAAGCTTTTCCATGACGATGAATGCTTTTAACGATCCTTGGAACACGCTTAGCTAATTGACAGCCTTGCTAACTGTCCCGAGTTACTGCTTTCTTTCTTATTCCACTCATGGTCAGACTATTAGTAGTCTCATCAAGTGATGTTGTGTGCGTGAACATGATCGGGGTTGTAAAGGCTTGGCTCTCGGCCTCCGGGCCAACAACTGCGAAAACGTCTCAACAACGATTCGTGGTCAGCTTGTAGCCTTATCTCACTATGTGACTGGATAGCGGCGGCGGAAAGAGTATTCTACCCGTCTCGCTGTCAACTCCTTCCCCGACACGCCAGACTGTCGTTAGAGCGTATTTATTTCACTTGCTTGCTTTGGTCAGTTGCAATTCCCTCACCAGGTGCTCTTCTGGCTCTTGAGTCTTGTCACTCGACGTTTACCTTTTTTGTACAGCTGTACATGGTAATTCTGTACAATGAGCTCATAGCTTGGACAGTTGGGATTTTAGCGGATAAGACTCGAACCAATCAGTCGAGCCTTCACTGGCAAGCGTTGAAGCAAAGGTGGACCTTTCCCTCGAGATTGGACTAGCTTCCAGTGAACCCAATGAAGCTAGCAGACCATTATTAATCGTCAAGCCCAGAAGGTCGCGCAAGAGGTAACACCTAATTTTTTTGATTGACTTCAGCGGCGCTCCAGTCCAGCAGTTAACTCTGTAAACCACACACATAATCATATCATCCCATCCTATCCCGAAGCGTATCGACGCCGACCGCTTCTTCTCACAACTCGTAGTAGTCTTCCATCTCTTTAACGTAGACGAGCTGGCAAGCTTCCTTTTCTTTGTCTCGGCCGGCCTTACGTCTGCCCCTACTATTCGGATTACCGCCTCTTGAGACGGCACCCTTAGGCCTCGTGTTTTAATTCCTCTCCTCTTCCGACCATGTCTGGTGCCTCCGCAGCTCCGCCCCCGATGCCGCCTCTGGCTAAGCCCATTGCCATCCCTGTAGAGCCTTCCCTCTGGGACCGGGTGAGCAACTGGGCGTCCGAGAACAAAGCCTTGGTCTACACGATTGCCGGTGTCGCCGTAGTGGTGACTGGAGCAGGTGTTGTATATTACCTGAACGGTGATGCCGTAAGCTCGCCCCTCTCTCCCGCCGCGGTGGACCACTCCTAATTGTTGTACAGAAGCCGAAAGGACCGGGAGAGCCCAAACTGAGCAAGAAGGAGAGGCGGAAAAAGAAGGAGGCCGAGCGCCAGGCCGAAGCGGGTGAGAAGAAGCCTGCTACACCCGCCCCGGAACAGCCCAAGCCCGTGACCGTCGAGAGCGAAGATGATCTGCCTCAGGTGGACGCGACGACGGTCGAGGCCCTGACTACCGAACAACGGAATGAATACGCCCAAAAGTTGAAGGTTGCCGGCAACAAGGCTTACGGCAGCAAGGACTACAACAAGGCCATCGAGCTCTACTCGCAGGCTATCCTGTGCAAGCCCGATCCCATATTCTACTCCAACAGAGCTGCCTGCTACAATGCGCTGAGTGACTGGGAAAAGGTCGTCGAGGACACCACAGCCGCCGTCAATCTGGATCCCCTGTATGTCAAGGCTCTCAACAGACGGGCGAACGCGTACGAGCATCTCGAGAAGTACAGCGAGTCCCTTCTAGACTTCACCGCCAGCTGCATCATCGACGAGTTTAGGAACGAGAGCAGCGCCGCGTCTGTCGAGAAGCTCCTCAAGAAGGTTGCCGAGCAAAAGGCAGAGAAGATCCTGCAGGCCAAGAACCCCAACAAGCTGCCGAGCCCGACCTTCGTCTCCAACTACATCCAGAGCTTCCGCGAGAAGGCCCGGCCGGCCGGCTTGGAGGACTCGGTCGAGCTTCCCGAGGACAGCGGCAAGGGACAGCTGCAGCTCGGCCTCAAGGCGATGGAGAAGAAGACGCACGAAGGCTACGAAGAGGCGGCCGCTGCGTTCGAAAAGGCGCTCGAGCTAGGCGACTTGGGCGAATACGAGGCGCTCGCATACAACATGCGGGGCACCTTCCGGTGTCTGCGGGGTTCGCAGCAGCAGGCGCTCGATGATATGAACAAGAGCATCGAGCTCGACCCTACCATGACGCAGAGCTATGTCAAACGCGCGAGCATGCACTTGGAGATGGGCAACCGGGCCGAGGCGGCGGCGGACATCGAGGGCGCACTCAAGCAGGACGAGAACGATCCCGACATCTACTACCACCGGGCCCAGCTCCACTTCATCCATGGCGAATGGCAGAGCGCGGCCAAGGACTACCAGAAGTCCATCGACCTCGACAGCGCCTTCATTTTCTCCCACATTCAGCTGGGTGTGACGCAATATAAGATGGGTTCGGTAGCCTCGTCCATGGCCACCTTCCGCCGATGCATCAAGAACTTCAGCCGCGTGCCTGATGTGTACAACTACTATGGCGAGCTGCTCCTCGACCAGGGCAAGTACGACGATGCCATCCAGCAGTTCGACACCGCTATGGATATGGAGAAGCAGACGAAGCCCATGGCTATGAACGTGTTGCCCCTCATCAACAAAGCTCTCACCCTGTTCCAGCAGAGATCCGAGTTCACCGAGGCAGAGCAGCTCTGCGAGAAGGCTCTGATCAGTAAGTACCAACGCTCCTTGCCCATTATGCCACGTCTTTCAACTGCAGTGTGCTGACAAGGTCCCGCTCTTTCAGTCGACCCCGAATGTGATATCGCTGTTGCTACGATGGCCCAGCTTCTCTTGCAGCAAGGAAAGATCACCGAGGCTCTCAAGTACTTTGAGCGAGCCGCCGAGCTGGCGAGAACGGGCCCCGAGATCGTTAACGCCCTTTCCTATGCCGAGGCTACACGGACACAGATCCAAGTTCAGCAGAACTATCCCCAACTGGCCGCCAAACTCCAGGGTATGGGTCAGGCAGCGGGTGCACCCCCACCAGGCGGTTTCCCTGGCGCCGGTGCCCCTGGCGGCTTCTACTAATCACCGTTGTTGTAATGCGTTCCCAAATCATTGTGACGGTTGCTGAAAGTATGAACAGAAATTATGGGTTACCTTCCCAACAGGGTCCGCTGATAAAATTTGGGCGTAGGAGGTTGCGTTGCTCTTGGCGAACGGGACGTCCTTCTTGGTGTTATTGTTCAGAAGGACCTCCCTCGCCTTGCCGTGACTGCGTGCGTGTGTACATCAAAGGACAAAAGTACACATAACGTCACGTTACGTCAACTCATCACTGTATCAAAATACTGTATGTATATACATATTATTTAATATTACCTGTGTCTTATGGAAGTTTGTTTGTTCTTGTATGTTGTTTATCAACTTTGAAGTGACGATGCCGATGTCGATGTCGATGTTGATGTCGATGTTTGCAGGATTAAGATGTGTAGGAGGAGTATGTATGCATGCATGGGAGTGTTGGGATATATTTGTATTTGTTTTGTCTCGTTGGTTTTGTTTTACCTGCCCGCCTGCCTACCTACTTAGATATGTCATTGAGGTTGTTAAGTATGTCTTAGGGATACATCTGTGTTTTTGAAAAAGAGATAGATAGCACACCGTGTCTTATAGGTATAGGCAAGTAGATATAGGTTAAGTTATTCTCTTCTTCTTCATTTGATTTTAAGACATAAACACAACACGGCAAGGTGGCAAGGTGTTGATGTTTTTTTCCAAGGTTAAGGTTATGCTTATTATATATCTCACTAGGTTATTTCTTCTTTCTCGGGTTAACTCTGTACCCTATACCTAACCTACTTACTTGCCTCTAAGGTTACATCAGTTAACAATGTAGGTATTAATATCCTCCCTCCATTTTTTGTTTACTTACTTACTCCTTACTCCTTCCCCCTTTCCCACGCATACAAACCTACCTACACTACATAGGTACACTTAGCTACAATTTATGTCTTATACCCTTATCACTTACTTACCTAGGTAGTTACTTACTCAACTCCTAACATTTCCTTAACACCTTCATCGTCTTGTTTACTTTACTTCCCACCCTCCTATTTACTTACTCACTTACTTCCCACTTACCCGTTACCCCTTATGTTACCCCTTTTACACACAACCACACACGCACACACACTCTCTCTACCCAAACACAAGGCAATCTTTTCTTCCCTAACCAAGGTAAGGAAGGTTAACGATATCCATCATTTAGTATTTTTGATCTCCTACTCTACTCTCACCCGCCTCTCCGCCTCTCCGTCTGTCCATGCGCCAAGCCAATCTCTCTACCTCCTCGGACCAGACGGAAAAAGCAGAAATACCAACGAGGTAAACAACAATATAGGTATGCATAGCATGACCTACCGCCACATCAGACAAGACAAGACACGGTAAACCATCCATCTTATTCGTTCGAATGCTTTTGGAACGTAATGAATGTTTATTTTACGAGCCACCACGCTACAGAGAGTGCTCCCCTCCCTCCCCTTGTCTCATGCATGCATACATCACACCTGGTTTGTCCAACAAAGCGAACATGAGAATGAGGCTACCATGCATGCCTTTCTCACATCGTCTTTCTTCCAAACAACACTCCATCCATCCACATCACTGTGAAAAGAAAAGAAAAGATAAGGATGTAAAGGCATCACAAAACTCCGCCACCTCCCCCAAAGCCGTTATTTGCGCAATGTGTGACCCATACCCGAACCCCATGGAAATAGTAAGAGTTGGATCGTCGATGACGATGGCGCTGGCCATCGTGGTTGTCGTTGTCGTGATGATGATGATGTGTGGGTTGTTGTAGCCGTCATAAGCAAAGAGTACACGTAGGTTTAGTGATGCTCGTTGTACTTAGGTATTGTGGAAATAATAGGTCATCGATCGGTCCGTTGCCTTTTATTTATTTGGCCCTTTCGTCCGGCTGGTCGGGGCCGCTAGGCGCAATAAACGTCTCACTCTTTCCTGAATGCAGGGCGTCTATGGGATCTCATTCATCCGCAACCGAGAAGCCATCAAACAAACGGAAGGGGACGTTTGAGAGATTGTTACTGAGGATAGTAGACGGCGGGCTGGGGGTAGAAGAACCCATCGGGACTGGCCGCCACCATGCCGTTGACCGCCACGTTGGGGACGGAATAGTTTTGCTGGGTCGAATACGGGTAGGAGGGCATAGGAGCTAACTGGGAGGCGTCGTAGTAATATACCATCCCGTTCACCTCCTGTGCCACGAGACTCGACCCCTGGGAAGCCTGCGCCACCGGCTGGATGCTTGCAGCATCGCCTTCTGGCTGCTGCTGGCCGAGTTGTGGCATGGCACCGTATGGGGCCGCGCTCGGGGCCATAGCGGAACCGGGGTACGAAGGAGCTGTATAATAATAACCTTGCTGGGCCGGCATTATAGGGTAAGGCGAATAGTAACCGGGCTGTGAGAACTGGTTCGGCTGGAAAGGGGCGGCGTGGATAGCCCGCTCCGGGATCTGGGAAAGAGGCGTACCTCTCGAGTGCTGTGACGGGTAGGAAGGGCGCCGCACATGGCTCTCCTGACCGAAGCCACTTGCGACTTGTACGGGGACTTGTTGATGAAAGGCCTGGTGGTATGGCTGTGAAGAGTGCTCATGCCTCTCGGGCGATTCGATACTGGCCACGGATACCGTCTTCTGAGGGCGAGGCTGATGCATGGGAATGGTAGCTGTCCGATTTTCCGGGAAATGCGGTTTGGGCGGCAGTGGATGAACCTGAGTCTGTGCTGCCGCTGGAGCCTCGCCGGTGGAGACTAGCCTCGAATCCTGCCGGCTTTGTGGCGGCAACCTGACGACAGGGCGGCTCTTGTCGTGTGGAAGTGCGGGACGAGATACTATGGAGGCGGCTGGGGAGCCGACGTACTCTCTGCCGGGATCCGGAGCAATGGACGAGCGGCGGCTTGGACCGATGCTCGGAGAGTAGACACTTCCGCCATACGCGCTACCCCCAAACACGCTTGTTCTCCTGGAAAACCCACCGACAGATCCTAGGCCGGATCTCGGTTTGCCACGGAGACGTTGATTCGGCCGCATCGCACGAGGGATGAATATGAAGGACCGATCTTGAGCCGGGAAGACATAGCGATGCGGGGAGTCCGGCAGAGAGATGCGGACAGGCTTGTCGCGTCTAAGCGGTGGCCTGTGGTCTGGCAGCTTGGTATATTGCTTGAAGGGTATTCCGGAGAAGACGATGGGCTCGTCCAGACCGGGGAAGAAGACGCGAATTTGCACATTGCCCAGGAGCTTCTCTGTGGACATCTTCCGATTGATTGGCGTTGAGCTCTGCGGGCATGTGGGGATGAATCCAGCGCTGTTAGTAGGGGTGCCTTCGTTGAGGCTGGCGCGTGGCTGTCGGGGGGCGGGAGGCTGCGAGACCGTCTCGTGCATATCGTGTGCCCAAGGAGCACTTATTGTCGGGTCGGCCGGGTTACTCGTCGCATAGCTGCGGCCGTTAGTACGAGGAAAAGAAAGAACGGGACGGGACGGCGGGGTTAGAGCTTACCTTGTCGGAGCGAAGGGGCCTCCGATGCCACGACCTCTCCCACGGGTAGAACGGCCGAACGGGCGAAAGCCGTTAGTCGACGGGCCCGCGTGCCGGTGGTCGTGCATGAAGAAGGCCCCTCGATTGGGGACGAAGGATGGGTCCTCGTCCCGCTTGCGTCTATATTCGTCGTGCTCATTGCGACGCTTGTCGGCCACGGGCGCCGGGGAGCCGTCTTGGCCAGAGAGCGAGACGGCGTCTGAGCTGACCACAATTGGCGGAGATACGTGGGCAGGGCCCTTGTCACCATCTCCAAACTGAATCGTCGGCAGCGGGACCTCCTTGTCGACGACACTCATCCCACTCAGCATGAACTCGGTATCGGCCAAGAGATTGTTGCTCGACTTGGAATGTTTCGGAGCGGAGCCGGTCGAAGGCTTAGGAAGTGCCTTTCTGCCACTGCCAGCGCTGGCCGTCCGACCAGGCACCTTCTTCAGGGGCGGCGCTGTAGGCGATGTGTCTTCCACGTTGCTGGTGTCGCTGTCATCAGCAGCGTCGAGATCATCGGACGCTAGGGAGCCATCACTAATCGAATCGTCGTCGACATCGAGCTGCTCTGGACCGCCTTCATCCTCGCCTTCATCCTCCACACGGCGGCGGTGGCCGACCAGCTTCCTCCGTCGAACAGGAATCGCCATATCGTGGCAGGGGGTGCGAATAAAGGATGCGAGCGGCGGAACCGGCGGACGAGTTACCTGCCCAAGACCGAGGACTGGTAGCGGGGGTGGTAGGGATTGAATTACGACGTTCGCGCGGTGGTTGATGTTGATGTCATTCGTCTATGCTGTAGATCGCCACGCAAGAAGGACGAATACAAAGCAGTGGTAAAGGCGTGCTAGACGGACAGGAAAACGATGCAGGGCTCCAGAGGCGAACTACCGCCGACAATGGCAGGACGAACAGAATGGTATCGAAAAGTACGAATCGAAAAGTGAGATGCCCAACGTCTATAGAAAACGACAGAAACGACGAAACATTGGCGGTCGAATCGAGGTAGACGGGGGCGAGTACAATCGAAGCCCCAGTTGGAGTCGAGGGCAACCGTGACAAAACAAGAACGGAGTTAAGAGGAAGAGAAGAAATTAACCATAGAACAAACAAACTGTACGAAAAGATGGGAGCAGAAGAAAATATGACAGCCTTTGTCTGTCTGACAGACAATTTTTTTTTTCTCAACAAAGTGCCAGTGAGAGAGACGGCGGGCCTCTACAATGAAATGCGTCTAGGTCATATAATGATGATGGAGGACTGTCGGGCTGATGCGATGATGGCGATGGATTGATAAGAGTCCAACAAGTTCCATCGATGGATCGTGGGAGGTCGATCAAGTCAAACTGGCCGTTGGATGGACCAAGTGAGTGCCTGTAAGGTTTAGCCTTAGCCTTTAGGTACCTCCACAATATGTGGGTAACTTACAAGGAGTTAGCATGCTGTTCCACTCCCATGCCTTGTCTGCTTTCAACTTTCAAGGAGTAGTCTACTATGTTAGTGACCCTGTCGCTGACATGGCTCATCTCGCAGGTGCTGCCGGACAGCCAGTCGAGACACTGTTATACTGTCCTAGACAAGTCGCAGCAGTAGGCAGCTGGCCATCTCGGTATCCAGATCTAACCGCAACCGGACAAGTAAGAGGTATCTAACCTACCCTTGCCAACTTGAGAGGTAATGGAACCTCCCAAGACATCTCACATGCCTACAAGACTACAAGTATCCCAGAGTTCAAACTGACCATGGCTACGCGAATTGTGGAGTAAATCAGTTTGGTAACAGCTCTATATTTTTTTTCAAGAATTTATCGAGATAGATTACGGATCGGGACCTTTTTGTTGTTGTTTTCGAAACATCCATCTGTTTTCTTCATTCATTACTAGCTTGATCCACCTACCTACATCTTTCTATCATTCCCTTCGAACCTCGGTGTCCTAAGCCTGCTGATCGGACCAACTATCAGCTCGCTTCCGAAATGCGGTCCAAATGTCTAAGGTTAGGTAGGTACAGATATGGCTATTGTCTCCCTGCCCACGCCTTTTCACACAGGCCTTGTTGTTCATGACAGATTGGTTTGAAGGCACTATGTGTAAGTTGTTAGCGTGTCAGCCAAAATAGGATTTGCCAACTGAAAGAACTTGACAGGACTGGAGTTGAAATAAGTGAATGCGCTGGAGGGTATGGTTTGGCTGGCTATCAAATCATGCCAGTCTCCGAGGTCTCAAATAACCGCTCAAGACATCCGCCGGCCTCAGCCGTACAACAGTAGGAGGTGGAAAATCGGGCAGAAAAAACAACTTCTTATATCATTCATATACCCACGGCACTCGATCGTCCATTTGTTTGTAACACACTTGGGTGTCCCTTGGCCATTATCGTGCTAAATCTGCTGACGCATGTATGTGCACTACACCAGTACAGGACTTTGTTCTGCCTTATAGAGGCGTAAGTCCAATCGCCTCGTCTTGTCTGTAGGATTCTTGGGACAAGGAGCCGAGCTTGCCCACGCTTGACTGCTGATTGGTCTTATATGCTTAAGTAGTATATCACGCACGTACACCTATCAAGGTACATATATACCTGGACGCATCATCAGGTCAACCTGGCATCCATTTCGTGTCATACTCAGAAGTAAGCCAACATCTGCTTTGACATGGCTATTTGCTGACCCTTGGGGCTGGTTGTGTTTGAGCTCCGGTGTCGCTTACAGGACAAGTTCCATGGACCAACATCAAAAATCAGGGACATAACCTACCTAAGTCTGCCCAGACTGCCTGGGAACACATCCACGGCTGTCTTGTTTACTCGTCGTCTCTTCGCAGTCTGGAAACATTCCTGTTGGAGCCAGCTGAAGGTTGATCATCTGGCCCGACAAGTAGCAGCACCTCCACAGGCCGGTTTGGTCTTTGCAAAGAAGCAGGAGTGCCACAGAAAGCATACTAAGTAGTCCAACAGCTACCAGTGTTACATACTTGGTACGGCAGTAAACAAACAGTAGTCTAGGTATACCATAGGAGCCAACATACGCATGGAACATCGGAGGCAGATATAGTCTAATCGAACACGGTGTAGAGAAACACTTGCATGGGCCAGTACTGTCTGTGCAAGTGGAACTCGAAGCCTCAGTCGACCTCGGACCTCAATGTGGCCACTGGCCACACCAACGGCTGATTGCAAAGGAGGTCCGGGAGGGGTTCGGGTTGGTGCTCGGTTCCTATGTATGGCATGTCGGGGTAGGTCATCGGTGGGAGAACAAATGGATACCTACTTACAACCGGCAAGCACTTTCTTCGACAACTCTGTGCTACTGTGCTACAAAGTATGAGTTCAAGTCCGTCCCGACTCCCAACTAGGTAGCAGCCCGGGGACGTGTCATATATGGTATGCCTCAATTTAGTAAGAGAAGTCGACTTTTTCTTCTTCGCAATGACAGCAACAGGTACCTACCTACTTGCCCATCCCTTGCGTGGTAAGCCGAAGGGCCATGAGATGAAAGGCAAGCTGCCATTTGTCATGCCATAGTCGGTAGTCGGTACAGCTTCTCGGATAAGCCTGCAAAGCCCCAAACAAAGTTCATTTGTATAATTAATCGTAGCCTCTGACTCCTGAGTGACTCAGATTATAAACAAAACACCAAAAGCTGAGCGTAAGGCAATGTTTACCTTGGTTATTAACCTTTCAACCTTACTTGGTAGCTTTTGAAAGAGGCTGAGATGTCTCACTTTGTACATACCTAGTACAGCAGTACTGTAACCTTAGGGTACATGGAAGCCTTTGATCTGCGTGTGTTGGTCGGAATTGCAAACTGGTGAATTGATCAGTGCACTGCAGGCTGTTTGTTGACCGCCAAAACAATAGGTAAGTACCTCCTTTTACTCACTTACCTCAGGTACATTGCTTCGTCGACATCCCAAGGTAGGTTCAAAGTATTGTTTGTCTGTTGGAAGCAAGTGCAGAATCTTTCTGTCTATTGTTTGAATCCGACTGACCAGCCTTTCAAAAGGCGTTTCCTCCACAGATGCGTTTCGACTCACTTCCAGCTTTGGGGAGATGTTGGCCTGTCAAACGTTAGCTAGTCACCGATACAACTAACAACTCCGCATCCCCACCCTTTGGCTGCCTGCGCTACTGCACCATTGTCCGTGCCGCTCCATGGCTTCCGAGGATTCGAAGTCTGTCCTGTTCCATCTTACACAGTACAGCAACAAAGTGGCCTAACACCATCAGTAGGTTAACCTAGGTAGGTACTGCTGTACCGTGTACCCTGTGTATAACCTAATGACCAGCCCACTTTTTCCTGCCCAGGTTACCACATGCTTCGTCACTGTTTCCCTCCTAGGCCCAGTTCTCCAGTTTACTTACCAACGACGGCCATCAACCATTCACACCTTATCCACCTGTTTCCCGTTTCCCGTTCCCTTCCTTCCTTTCCCCATCTCCCACTTCCCCCCAAACAACAAACAACAACGCCTGCCCCAATCCTTCAACTTCATCAAGTTCATCAAGTCCATCAAGTTTCCATCGCTTCCTCATTCTCTCTTTCCTTCTTCATGGACTAAGGTCTTCTTCACCTGAGTAGGTATCTGAGTAGCACGGACTGGGCCCATCTGTGGACCAGTTCACACCGCTTGGAAACCATGGCGTCGTCCTCGTCCATGGGCGTTGGTGCCGACACCCTGATTACCATCAAGGTGCAGTTCAACAACGCTACTTCCCGCTTCAAGCTGCAGCTGCGTGATCTCAGTAGCCATATCTTCGAGCATAAGGTAAGGCCTAATCATGTTTCAACCGCCTTGCATAAGAAAACTATTGACGGGAAGGACCATCTCTAGCTCCGAGCTCATCTCGGCATTGAGCACAGCATGCCGATTACTGTTGAGAGATACTCGGACTCGTCCCGTTGCTTTGTGACCATCGCCAGGACGGATACATCCTTGTATAAGCAGCTCTACCGTGCTGCGAAGGCCAAGAAAAAGTTGAGAGTCCGTGTCACCGTCACCTGTCAGCCTACGACGTCGCCGCCGCCGCCGCCGGTGGCTGCATATGAGAGCCCCACGCCCGTTACGGTCGAGGATGAGCCAGAGTGTGACCAGACTGCGTCCGAGATAGAGCTCACACCGGTCGCTCAAGATGAGCCGACACAGCAGCCAGCACAAGCTCTGGATGCGAGAGAGACAGCTGAGCCCCAGGCCGATACCCCTGAACGCAACACCCCCGACACCGCGGTTGCCCCCCAGAGTTTTGAAGGACAGGAAGATCCGGCCCTTGTTGGGGCTTGCAGAGCCCAGGCCGCCATGCGCGAAGTCAATCTTGATCTCGATGACTCTGCGAGAAACACCGAGGCTGCCAACCTCACCTTGGCCAACTTCATGCGTAGGGCTTATGAGGTCAGGGCAGGGATGACGGTTGCCGCGGCTATCTCTGCTTCCAAAACCGCCGAGAGCAGTGAGGAGACGGATCAAGCGGACCAGCCCCAGAGCCCGCAGCGGCCCTTCACTGTGTGCTGCAATAGCTGTGCTCGATCAGTCCCTGACGTACACTTCCATTGTTCCATCTGCGATGATGGGGATTTCGATCTTTGCCGGGAGTGCGTCAACCGTGGCATCGGTTGCTACCGCGACGGCCACTGGTTGATCAAGCGAACCATTGTCGACGGCGAGATCAGGGCCAGCTCCACTCATATTGCACCAAAGTCTATGCGCGCCGTCACCACCCCGTCCGCTGCTCCGTCGCCTGCTCCGGCCGCCGTGAGCCTTGCCGAGGTGACGAAATCGCTCGAGCCGGAGGAGCCTGCGCCCGAGTACCGGAAGATGGGTGTGGAGAATCTGCTCGATTGGGCGCCGGCCTTGACTAATCGGACATGTAACTGCTGCGTGCGTGCGTTCCCCGACGCAGACTTCCTCCATTGCACGTCATGTGATGATTACGACCTGTGCAAGGGTTGCTTCGAGAAGAACCGGCATGGCCATCATCCGAAGCACGGCTTCGTCCCTGTGACCAAGGACGCCGTCTTCGACTATCCGGTTGCATCTCGGCTGGCCCCTGGACGCAACGCCCGTCACAATGCCTTGTGCGATGGGTGTGATAACTTCATTCGCGGTATCCGACACAAGTGCCTCGACTGCCCCGACTGGGACTACTGCTCAGACTGCGTAAAGGACAGCAGCTTCATCCACCCCACCCATCGTTTCGTCCCCATTTACGAGCCGCTGATGGAGCGTTCCTTCCGCGCCGAGGTTCGCACTACTCATCACGGCATTAGCTGTGACGGCCCCCTGTGCAGGACGCGAGGCCGCAAGTCTAAATACATTGTTGGCGATCGATACAAATGCGCCGTGTGCCACGACACTGACTTCTGCGCCAACTGCGAAGCCAGTCCGTCCAACACTCACAACAAGACACACCCGCTCCTCAAGTTCAGGACGCCAGTGCGCCACGTCAGTGTCACGACCACGGGCGAACATGAAGATGGACACCCCCTTCCCCAGCTGGGCGACAAATTCCAGGCCCCGCCGACGGAGAAGGTCGTGTGCACCAAGAAACACGCGCCCACCGAGGACATAGCTGCCACCCAGGTGCAGACGGTTGTCGATGTCCGTCCCTCGGAGCAGTCGGAGGAACAGCGGCCGAACACCGTCGGTGACGTGCAGCACTCTAACCCCAGCCAGCCCATCGCCGAGGTCAAGGCCTCTGATGCCAAGACCACCGAAGCCGAGGCGCCAGCCAAGAGCGCGGCGGATGGTGAACTCGTTGCCGTCTTCAAGTGGGATACGATCCGGGATGGCACCGTCATGCCACCAAATCAGAAATTTGAGCAGACGTGGTATATCAAAAACGAGGGCAGAGTGGCGTGGCCTGCGGGATGTTGCCTCAGGTATGTTGGCGGGGACTACATGGGCGCGCTCGACCGTAACCACCCGGCCGGCATCAGCGAACTCAGGTCTGCTGCGCAGTCGAGTGTTTGCCATGACGCTACTCTACCCGGTCAGGGGTTCCCCTTCACCGCGTTGATGCGTACCCCGGATACTGAAGGGAGGTACATCTCGTACTGGCGCCTTACCGCTCCTGACGGTACCAAGTTCGGGCATAAGTTGTGGTGTGAAGTTGTGGTAGACGCCCCTTGCGAAACCGAGCAGCCTCGGACGGAGGCACAGCTCTCTGAGACTGCCGCCAGTCCTCCTGTTGAACCTCGGGAGGGCGTGACAGTCAGTGATGCCGAAATTGCGGCAGCGATGTTGACTTTGAGCGTGAACGAAGCGACGATGCACAGCCGCATGATTCTCCCGACACTGGAGCACGAGTCCCCCTTTGCTAGTATGCATGAAGAAGGACGCAGTGGCGAAAGCGAGACTGCGAGCGAAACTCTGGCGCCAACGTCAGGCTATGAGGACGAGTTCGAAGATTGCGGCGGCCAAGACGATTGGGCTGAAGAGTCTGACGGCGGCTTCATGACGGACGAGGAGTACGATATTCTCGACGCATCCGATGAGGAATTCCTTGTCGAACAGGCCAAGATGACTGGTAGAAAGTAAGCCGACTCAGACTGCCTCGTGACCGGTTGGCTGCAAGATGCCCGGATAACAGGAGAATTTGCGATGTGGTGTTTTCTTTCCTTGCGTCTTTCCTTAATCGTCGGACTCTGACTTGCGCTCGCTTTGCCGTCCAAGCTATCGAGGACGGCTCACTTGATAATCCGTATCACGGACACCCTTGTCTGAACAGAATGAATCGGTGGGAATGTACTCTCTAGTCTAGGCTCTTAGTAACAGTAATTGAGCTCTTTTCCCCTTCTCTATGCGCCTTGTCTTCTTCAGTATGAGCCACTCTCCACTCCTCGTATTGCTCAATATCATCCATTTTTTACTGTCTCCGAGTAGCTCAGGTATTGTAAGCGCCTCTGTTCAGTCAAACCTGCAAAAGGAAAGAATGGGGTGGTCCATTTGTTCTCTGTTGCATAACAAATAGCAAGCAAGATTGAATTAAGGTTTGAAGCCACCGATGTTGTTTGAGGTAAGAGCACTCCAAATGAGCAGCTATGATGATCTCATGACTTGATGAAACCGGACAGCGCGTCAACATGATGATATGTAAATACTAGACTATACACTCGGGTCCCCCCTACACAGGTTCGGACCAGGTTCGGCCCATGTTCGGGCCAGCTGCCCGATCTTGTGAGGCCGTGCCTTTCCAGGGCAGAGCCGCGCCTTCTTCTCCGAGCTGCGGGTATGTTCTCAGCAACAAACCCCCGTTGCTCTTTTAAACGCTTGCTTTTCCCAGAAGGCTTTACATCGGATATGGGAGAGAGAACATACGGGTTGTGTTTAATAGCTATTGGCGCTATTAGGAGAACTTTAAAAGTTAGCTTGAAGATAGGAAAACAAATAGTTAAACTGCCTAGGATACAGGGCAATGTCAGCAGAGAATAAACGCCCGTAAGAGGGTAAGGGTCAACAAGGTTAGGGTAGTGGTTTTAATAGAGACAAGTAAGTATCTATAGTCAGCCTCAGCGCCCAGAATACTAGACTACTTTTAATGCTGATTCACCGTGTTAGATTCACTCTATATTCGAAGATTCCGTTGATTTTGATTATTTCTGTAGCTGTATGTGTCTTCCATTGAGATAGAACAGACGTGAATGCTGAATGGCATGTCTCCACAACGGGGTCACACTACAAGTAGACCCTGCATTTCATGCACCAAAGCGGATCGGAAAGTAGCAGGACACTAGCCTAAAGTACAGTGCGTAGTGGCGTTACACTTGGCTGTATATTTTTGTTCCAATGGCTGAATGAAAGCTGTCCTTTGATGCCATCCGCTAGGTTAGGTACTTTGGTACCTATTCTTAGTACTACTACACTGTTACCATACCAAACACTCGAATAAGTTGGTCATGAACCATAGCAGTACAGTCCACGGTGACTACCTCATATTGTAGGATAAGTGGGCGCGCGACAACAATCGTTATATACACGGCCCTTGACCTTGTATCAGGTCGGCTTTGGAGGACTCGAAGCGAGCCTATCGATCGGCCGGCAGATGCCGTAGTAACCTGGGTGCGAAAAGCCAAGGTATATCGGCAGTCGACGACTCACGAATTCCCTTTTCCACCACGACCGTACGTACACACGAGCTTGTTACCGCGACGCCTAGATATTGGAGGGAGGCATACCCTCTTGGGGAGACTGGTAGCTCCCTCAAGCATTCCTCCCACGGATATCGGATATTGCGTGTACGATAAGAGATACGATTTTCCCGGTTTATAGAAACACATAGTCCCTTCGGTGGACACGATTGCGAACAATGGACGGGTACGACGAGAAGAGAAGTCACTACGATGACGAACCGGAGCCAGGCAGCTTCGTGCGCGCCTTTGACGCATTCCGTACGTTGCCTTTCTGTCTCTGAGCATCTGAGATTACATACATACATCACAAGGCCACTACGAGCGAGCTAACATGGACCCCTCTTCTTCGTAACAGCAAAAGCCAAACCGCAATACGTGACGAGGACGTCGGGCGGCGGCAAGTGGACGGTCGTCATGGCCGTCGTGTCCGCCATCCTGTTCTGGTCCGAGCTGGCGCGCTGGTGGGAGGGCGAGGAGGACCACACGTTCAGCGTCGAGAAGGGCGTGGGCCACAACATGCAGATCAACCTGGACGTGGTCGTGCACATGCAGTGCAAGGACCTGCACGTCAACGTCCAGGACGCCGCCGGCGACCGCATCCTGGCCTCGTCGCGCCTGGCCGAGGACCCCACCCTCTGGTCGCAGTGGGTCGACGGCAAGGGCCTGCACAAGCTCGGTCGCGACGCCGAGGGCCGGGTCGACACGGGAGCCGGCTGGCACGACGGCGCTGGCGACGAGGGCTTCGGCGAGGCGCACGTCCACGACATCGTCGCCATGGGCAGGCGCAAGGCGCGCTGGGCCAAGACGCCCCGGCTCGGCAGGGGCGCCCAGCCCGACAGCTGTCGCATCTTTGGCTCCCTCGACGTGAACAGGGTCCAGGGCGACTTCCACATTACCGCGCGCGGGCACGGCTATGCAGAGTTTGGGTCGCAGCATCTCGATCATAATGGTAAACTTTTATCCCATCACGACCTCCTCCCTACTCTAATAATACCTTCTACACTTCCCCACTTCCCGAGAAAGCAAGTATAAAAAACTAAACTAATGGTAAACGAAAAAACAGCCTTCAACTTCTCACACGTCATATCCGAGCTCTCGTTCGGGCCCTACTACCCCTCCCTCGTGAACCCGCTCGACCGGACGATCAACACGGCCGAGGCGCACTTCCACAAGTTCCAGTACTACCTGTCCGTTGTGCCGACCGTGTACAGCGTCTCGGGCGGGTCCCTCTCCCATCCCTTCTCCTCCCTCTTCTCCTCGTCGTCCAGCTACGCCAACGCGCGCACCATCTTCACGAACCAGTACGCCGTCACGGAGCAGAGCAAGGAGGTCTCGGACCGCAACGTCCCCGGCCTGTTCTTCAAGTACGACATCGAGCCCGTCCTGCTCACCGTCCGGGAGCACCGCGACGGCGTCCTGACGTTCCTGGTGAAAGTCGTGAACGTGCTCTCGGGCGTGCTGGTCGCTGCCCATTGGGGCTTCACCCTGACCGAGTGGCTGAAGGAGCAGATGGGCAAGAGGGGACGGGGGAGGAGGAGTGGGCCCAGTGAGGGTGTTATTGGAGGGAAGGGCGGGTTTGATGATTAAAGTATGTATGTATGTGTTAGTTAAAAAAAGAGAAAAAGGGGGAATGAATGGGGTCAAGGGAGAAGATGGATGCATGGATGGGATGGAGATTTGGTTAGACAGGAAGGAACATATACATACTTACATGATGTGCTGTTACTGTTTTAGTGTGCGTGCTTTGGATTCCGAGGGCTGTTGGCTCTCTCAGTTGCTACTTGTTCTCGTTTTCTAAAATTTCTCAAGTCGTTTGGCTGATTAGTTTGTTTACATGTTTGTCTGTCTGGTATTCTGAATTACTTACCTACCTACCTTATATTTGTACGTTTGGTCGTAAAGAAAGGCGGAGAGAGAGAGAGAGAATTACGACACAAAAAAATAAAGCAAGGGTCAAGTCAAAGTTCTAGACTACTTGGTTAAAAGTAGATAGATCATAGATAGAGCCAAAAAAAAGCGATTGTCAAAAAAAGGGGGGAGAAGGAAAAGAAGCAATCGTGAAAAAAAGCAGGGGAAGGAAAAGAGCGATAGGCAAAAGAAGGGGGAGAAGGAAAAAAAGGGGGGAAGACTTTATCTCACCAATATACTTATATATACCCTCCTCCTATTATTATTACATGGCATTACCTTAATTACCTTAAAAAGTGAGTAAAAAGAAGGACTTGTTATTAATAGGATGGGGGTATATAAAAACTCTTTCAACTCCAACTCCCTGTGCTCTAAAACAAGAAAAGACCGATCAACTTGTCTTGTCTCTCAAGGTTGAACAGCCAAGCTAGACTAGCAAAGATATCATAAGAGTAAACCTACAGTACTTTACCTACCTCTCTCTGCAAGCCTGTATAAGCCTTTTCCAACATACCTCCCTTTCCTAATCATTTGCTTGGGTTTGATCAAACATCCCATTCCGTTATCATATCCCTATGGTTAGTTACCCTTGCCTTGACTTTTCCCTTTCCAATCTCCTCCAACTGCAAAAGAAGAGCAAAAAAACTAGGTTAAGTCAACAACATAGCATCCTCATCCAACCTCCCATACAAGCCCTCAATCTCCTTCTCCACCACCTTGAGCTCCTTGGCCACCTGGCCCGTGACGAGGGCGTACGCGTACAGGAGCGCGTAGTCGGGCTCCTCGAGCGTGACATCGCCCAGTTTCGGCACCTGGCCCATAGCCCCTACCATGGTCGTCTTGCGCTTCTTCTTTATTATTATGTTGGAATTGCTACCCCTCCTATTCCCGTTCCCGTTACCCTCATCTGGCGCCTGCTCGCTCCTCGGCGACGCAGCAGCAGCAGCAGCGCTCTCCGCATCTACGTCCACACCGTCGTCATCAGCAACAGACGCGTTATGCTCCTTCCTGAACCTGAAGATCTTGCCCAGCAGCTTGTCCCGAATGACCATGACGCTCGGTATGGCGTCCGTAAGCGGGTACTCGAGCATGACGCTCGAGGCGAGGACCTCGAAGACGTGGCAGATGCGCGCGCAGAGCAGCGCCCGCTCCTCGGCCGTGTGGTTCAGGAGCGCCTGCTCGCCCTCGCTCAGCCGGCCGTGCTTCTGCGTCACCAGGCCCATGGCGTGAAACGCGTCGAGCAGCCGCTGCGTCGACGCCATGATCCGGCCCGTCGCCTCGAACGGGAACGGTCCGCGGAGCTCGTACTCGTTCTTGGCCGCCGCTCGCAGCGTCTGCAGCTGCGCCGCGTACCGCTGCATCGCCGCCTGCTCGCCCATCCTCATGTAGCTCGTGAAGGTCGCGTCGTTGCGCAGCAGGATCGCCAGCGGCCCTCGCTTCCAGATGAGCCCCATCTGCAGGAACAGCACGGCCAGACCCTCCTTGAACTTCCTGCGCGCCGGCAGCGGCCATATGAGGCGGCATATGATCAGACCCCAGATGATGCCGATGGCGACGGCGACGACACGGTGGAAGGCGATCTCCTTGATGTTCGGATGGACTCCGCCCTCGTCGTCGTCGTCGTCCTCGACGTTCTGAGAGAGGGAGTAGGCGTAGAGCGAGGACACGTTGTAGCTTAGTAGGATGAAGCGGCTAAAAGGCGCGTTGCCCCGTTCCACCATGATGTAGAAGGCGCCGAAGGAGACGAGCCAGCCAAGGAGGGCCAGGCCGACGGCACTCTCCTCGGCTATCGTCCAGTTGAGCACCATCAGCGACGCGCCCATGACGGTGCCGGTGAAGCGAGCCAGGCCAGTCGCGTTGGATGCGCCCACGGTCATGGAGCAGACGATCATGAAGGACAGGAGGCCCCATTCTCCACGCCAGTGCCTGTACACCTCCATAGTTTCGGGGATGAAGGCAAACATGGCGTACAGTGTCGCACCGATGCCGACCTTGAGACCGAAGCGAACTAGGCGATGACACATTAGTCAAGATCTCCTGCAAGGTACTGTGCGTAGCATCACCTACTATCGTCTCGCGCGATGAAATTGAGAAAGTCCCAGATGATGGGCGACAGATATCGGACCGTCTTGTCCCATAATCCGCTTCCCGGCGCATTCTCCCATCCGAGTGTATCCCTACGGTTCCGCATTGCACTGGGCAGACCCTTCGGCATTTGCGACTGTCTCATGCGCTTCACAGGCTGGAGTAGAGCGTGCTGTTCGACATCGTCTGAGTTCTCCCTGCGCGTTTTCCTGCAGGGCCAGATTTTCTCCCAGACCTTGAGCCACTTCCACGTGCGCTTGTCCAGGTCACTGATGAATTTCAAGTCTTCTAGTGCGTCCAGATACTTGATCATCTCATCGGCAAAGCTGAGCAAGCTGAATGAGAAATGGCCACAAGCCGCCGCAACCTCCTCGAAGTCAGCCTGGATAGATTCGGATGTCGACCGAGCCGTCTCGATCGTCTTATAGAGCTCTTCCAGCGCTCTGCCCCTTGATTCGTTATACAGACCTACAGCCTCATTCAGGCTGTGTTTGAACTGCTCGTTGACTTCGACAGTCGACCCTGGCGCACCGAATGGCGGTTGTTGCAGCATCTCGGCCATGGTGTAAACCAACGATTTCATCGACGGGCCGAGAAGTGCTATGAACAGCTCGAATATTTCGGACGGAGACTTTGGAGAGAAGTCCTGAGAGGCGGCCATGCTATCGGGGAAATAGTCTCTCGTCTGTGTTGGGCTCCCTTCCTCCCGATCACTCCTCTCGTCTGGCGCCTCGTCTATGGAGGATAACCGGCCGAATGGCCTCAAGCTCCTAACGGAGGACGAATACGACCGTACCAAGCCGGGCGAGAACGGGTTGCTATTCAACAGGATGGGCGGGTGCACCGACAGCGGGCCATTGGACACTTCCTTAAGGAGCTCAAACTGCGTGTTGGCTGCACTCCTCAAGCCACCGATGGACTGGGCGAGGTTCTCCATCGACTTCAGGACCGCCTTGTCGTGGCGGTATATCTGCTCCTGTCCGAGAAAGTAGTACTCGTACTTGGACTCCCTGGCGTTCTTGTTCATCTGGGCCAGGGTGGTCGTGTATGTGGCAGAGGCATCCATGAAGGACTTGGAGGTGAATTCTTCCTCTGCGCCGCTCAGGAAGCCGCTTGAGATCATAGATAACATGCGGCCTAGCGATATCGAGGCAGTGCGCATCGACTTGCGCAAAGCATGCCGAGCAAAGACGGGCCAGAGGAGTAGGTTGACCAACGTCGATATGGTGGTTGCCATGAGCAATATCTTCAGATACTGAACTACCTTGTCTAGGGAGAAGACGGCATTGTGGACCGATCCCTCCTTGGTGATGATGGTGATGATACCGATTGACGCTATACTCGCACCCACGCTGACCAACGGGTTGTTGAGCTTTTGCTTCACCCATCCGACAAAGCCGAGCCCGACACCGATGTAGAGGATCAAGATGAGGGCATAAGAGAAGCGCTCGAGCTCCAAGACGTCGCCGAACAGCACCGACGTCGCCATGGAGAGGATGCCTATCAGCATGGCATAACACATGGCGATGATGGAGATGGCTACAGCCTCGATCTGCGAGCCGGCGGACCTGGCGGGGTGGAAGTAGGTCACGATGGTTGCCACGATGTGCTTGCCGTCCATGGGACCCAGGAATTGTGCGGCAGGGTGCCAGAAGGTGCCCATGCTAGCCAACAGGTAGGCCACGGAGCACTTGATGGTTCCTCTGCCGTTGGGCGACTTGAACCAGTTCCATATCGACTGCAGCGTAACCCTCACGTTGTGGAAGACGTTGCGAGCCTTCTCGGCCAGGGTCTCGCCTTCTGCGAGGGAGCGTATGGCGTCGGCATCGTGAGGAGCGTCGAAGCTCGGGCGGCGTAGGGTGAACTGTCGTCTCGTGCGTTCGCCTGTGCCTGGGATGATCCAGGTTCCGTTGCGCAGTTTCTGTCGTCGCGATGGCATCGAGTTAGCATGACAAAACGGACGACTCACGAGACGACAGAACAGCCTTTTTCACGGAGCTGGCGGGCACAGCATTATGAGAGATCTGAATGGAGACTATGGCTGCTGTGTACTCACGTTACGGGTCCGCAACATTCTAGAGCGACGCGGCAACGTTCCAGCGCCAGCGCCAGCGCCAGCGCCAACACCAGCAGGACCAACAGCACCAAAGACGTGGTGTCTGACATGGTCAGCAGAGCTAGCAGTAGTGGGACTGGGACTAGTGCTGCTGCGTTTGGTTCCACGGCCCGCTCTGACGTTGTCCAGGTTGGAGATCATGTCTTTCTTCTTCTTCCTATTCTTCTTGCGGGCCTCTTCCTATAAGCGCGCCTTGGATATTGGCATCGACATGGCTGGCAATACGGAAAAAGAAGCCTTAGAAGTTAGATTGAAACGTAATAACAGATGGGAAGCCTCGACCAACAGTAACACATACTGCTGTAGAAGACATACAATATTGAAAGACGGAAAAAGAGTGGGGTGGCCAGCTTGGGGCTGCCGCCTGTATGCTGTACAGCAGTACACACTGTATAATTCACCTACGCCGTCATCGTGCGTTGGGATTTCAGATGCTATTCGACCTCCAATATCAAATTTGCACCCAACGCCGGGCATAGTGCAAGGGCGGATACCCCCAACTTGTTATCCCCGAAACACACAGGGGTTTGTAATAGCATCGGGAAGGGTTGAAGATCTGGCGTCATTGGTCCCCTTAGCGTTGGAGGGAATTAAGCTACGCTACTTTAAGCTACCTTGGGTGCTCCTATCCACTAAACCCCAGAGGACAATCCCGGGAATTATGATGTCGATCTGCCATGGTTCATCAAAGTCAACAAACCACCATATCAAAATAACCTTCAATATATCCAAGTCCAGGGGAATATTCAAGAGCCACCAGTTAAACTCCCTACCCTTCTGTAGATCCATTCATCCATTCCTTCCCCAATGCGTATCTAAACCTGATACGCTGACATATAACCACAAGACCTACATCAACACTCTTCATTACAACCTAGGGGCTGGAGAACAAGATGTCGAACCTGCCCTCCCAACACCCAAACCTCTCCCTGCATCTCACAGACCGGGCCTTCACGCCTCTGATCTCGTCGGCCCGGAGCTCAGAGCAGCTCCAGGCCCTGTCCGCTGTGTCCCAGACGGCGCTCGCAGCGTATGAGTCCGCCCAGCGACTCGGGCTGGGTATGCCGCAGCGCATAATGGTCGAGCATAACATCAACCCCAATTCCGGGCCAGATCGTGCGAGGGAAGGGCCCGTGTTACTACAGTCGTTTCTCAGCCCTTCGTATCCTCGCCTACATAATACCAACAACTCAGGTACCATCACATCCTCCTCAGCAACACCGCAGGTGCAAGCTCAAGGGCATGATGGGAGCAGTAGTTCCCACCAACAACACCAGCAACAGCAACAGCAAACAAGCGCAGCAGTAGCACAACTCGTCTCCCTATCCCTATCCGCCGGAACAGCATCAACAACGACAAATGGCCACCATCCCTCGTCCACAAGCCCAAGCGTAAGCCCACGAACACAACCATACCAACATCAACACCAAGGGGCAATAAGCCTCGCAGCCGAAAGCCGCGGCGCAACTGCAACAACCGCGCACATTCACAACGAGCCCTCCACCGACCCTTACTCAACCCACCTATACACAGACTCATACGACAACACCCACGACTACATCAACAACTATGCCGAAGAAGAAGAACAAGACCACGAAGAAGAAGAAGATCCACTCGCTCCGCCCCTGCTCATAGCCATATCTATAGCTCCTAGTGCAGACCAGGCCCGCGAGGCACGTCGCGCGGCGGCGAGGCTAGAGCGCGTCGGACGCGAGATACAGACACATTGGGCGGATTTGCAGCAGTCTAACGACCAGGACCAGAACCAGAGCCAGAGCCAGAGCCAGAATCAAACCCAGAACCAAGGTCGGGGTCGTGGTCAAAGATAGCCTAATCATTATAATAAAGCTCCTTCCAGAGAATGGATGAACAAAACAAACAACAATATAAAACGAAAAGCAGACACAGCACAAGGTCCGGCACGGGAGTTGAAAACATGATTGTTTTAACCTTCCTTGCCGACCCTGGTCCTGGAGGACGTCCTGTAGCCGTGTGTTTCAGGCTTCTTATTACTTCGTCAGGCCTGTGTAATCAGGTTTCTTATCACTGCGTCAGTCCTGTGTATTCGGGCTTCTTATCATTATGTTAATCGTCTCGTTATTACAAACGATATGATCTCGCTATGAGCTAACATATCACCCACAAAATCGAGAATTTCGAGCTGGTTAAAATATCTCCTACAACTCGAGTATTTCGAGCAGGTTACAAGATTGCTATCCTGTGAAGCCTATACACAGTAAACCCCAAACTGGACTGGAAAGAACATAGAGACATTATTCGGATCTATTAGCAAAATGGGGCGGCCTTTCAATTTGTTTCACTTCAACCTCTATTATCACGATGACCTCGAAGAGAATGTGGACAGTCTCATCTACCTCGGATTTTCGAAAAGCAGGGCTGAAGAGGTGGCAGAGTTAGCCACTGGCGCACTATCCGAGTTGCCAGAAATGCAAGACACATGACATCAGATTGCAATGGATAATGCTGTCGACCCCGACGTTCCGGACTTGGGACCTAAAGTGGAGGATTGGCGGCCCGTGTTTTGGGAACTCGGGCTCTCCGACGAACTGTATACCGCCATCGTGGATCCGGCGTACAGCATGATAAGGAAGACCGAAACGGCAAAATATTGGATCAGAGATACGATGGAGATTCGGTACGGATCACAATCAGACCAAGGGGGAAGAAGACTCCCGCTCGCATTAGCGGAACCCGACGACCCCATCCCAGAGGGTTATATGGCCCTCTGGACCGGACTAGCTCAAAGCCGCCTTGAGTACTGGCCCAACGGGGAGCTGAAATAGAGCAGGCTATGCTCCTGCCCGCCTTCAGACTTTGTCGGAGACTTGTTCGAAGGCCCGTTCGTCACCCTTGTGCAAGATCGCGCAGTCGGCGTCCTATACGCCAATTACGCGAGAAGACGGCTGCAGGGTGATGATGGCACGGTCCTGCTGTTGCGGATCCTCGTCAAACGGTCGTGTTTCCGAGAAGACCACCTCGAAGGCGACGACTGGAAGAAGGTGGTCTTCTTGTGCAGGAGCGGCAGACCACTGCAAGCGAATCATCCTGACGACAGAGCTAGCGAAGAGCTCGGGGTAGACAAATACGGTGGATCGAAGGTCCTTGTCGGCCCCATCTCCCAAGCTGTTGCTGAGGAGGAGGAGGAGGTGGAAAGCTGGACCTGCGTTACCGGACTGCCTGTGCCCGCAACCCAGTGGGTTTTCAAGGGCAAGGATACCCTAAAGCAGCTCGAGCAGAACAGCATCGTAAATATAGATGCCCAGTTCGCTCGAACCCAGAACTAAGGGAAAAGGAAAAGACGAGGAAGTTGGAGGATAAACTTCTTTAAGTAACGTTATCCAGAATGTTATTCAGTAGCTAGATAGATATTAGGCATGTTAGAACCGATCGATAGACCTTTGCAGGATTAATAGGCTAGTCTCCTTTTCTTTCCTTTACTCTCTTTTCCAGTTGTGCAACACTTCTCTAACAAGAGGGGAAGGACGGCGGGGAGGGCGTACGCTCGAAGCAGCCAGGCAACCCGGGAAGTTGTGGCCTGGACGAGGTAGTCCTCCAGGTTAAGTACTGTTCACCCGCTGGGATGCCGAGGGCAATGTTAGCGAGGGACTCGGCGTTGTTAGCTAGATGCTTAGTCTAAGTAGATTAGGTACTTTATAGCACAACTTGCGCCCAGTTCTATAATTACGTTGTGTTTCTATATAGATATGTGAGGCGCCGGGACTGAGGATGGAGACTTATAATAAACTGTTTATAAGTAACGTTATCCAGTGGGTAAGGTACTTAATTCAATATGCCACAGGAAGGAAAGGGCAATGCAACCAGCAAAGGAGAGACAGCTAGGCAAGCCGCCACAATGGATTGCCTCTATATCCTACATCAATAAGACCAAGAACAGCTTATTATATCAGGATACATAACAGCCAGCCCCTCCCAGGATCTCCAGTTTCGTATCAGAAAGGCAGAATAAGGGGTGGCGTCCACTAGTTTTCTTGTATTCCCTCGGCTGCTGTGAGCGGATTTGAGCTGACAAACAACACGCCATCTACACACAGAGGATTATGGAGTGAATGGCACATCAGCAATCACGGTACCGCGAGGTCGATGTTTGAAAATATACGAATTTTGGCTCCCATTCTATAAATCCCAGACTATGCGTAACCGATAACCATGAACATACAACTCTTTCCATTCGTTAATTCGTGCTTTAAATGATCTGCTGGAACGCACGGTTGAGGGGCGAGCGGATGTTGGGCACGTCCTTCCAGAAGTCGATGGTGGCAATCGCACGCTTCGCAACACCCTCGGGGGTGAACTCGAACTTCTGTGATGATTGTCAGTATGAATCTCTTACAAGGGTGGATGGACTTGAACTTGCCTTGTAGACGTCCTTGTAGGCGCCGGAAGCACCAAACCGGTTGAGACCGAACTGCTCATGTGTGTACCGCTCCCAACCCATGGTTGTCATGACCTCGATCGACAGCGAAGGAATGCCGTCGGGAAGGACGCTCAGTTTGTACTCCTTGGACTGCGAGTCGAAGACCTCGAAGCAAGGGATGGAGACGACGCGGGCCTTGATGTTGTGCTTCTCAGCCAGCTCCTTGACCGCATCGATGGCGATGCAGACCTCGGAACCGGTCGAGACGAGGGTGATCTGGGCACCCTCGACCTCGTGTAGCACGTAACCACCCTTGATGGCCTTCTCGATGGTGGAGCCTTCCAATTGAGGCAGGTTCTGTCGCGAGAGAGCGATGATGCTGGGGGTGTGCTTCGAGGTGAGAGCGACGTAGTAGGCGGCCGAGGTCTCGTTACCGTCAGCAGGGCGCCAGACCATGCAGTTGGGCAGGGCGCGGAAGTGGGCGAGAGTCTCGATAGGCTGGTGGGTAGGTCCATCCTCACCCAGACCGATGGAGTCGTGGGTGGCGACCCAGATGAGGCGCTGCTGGGACAGAGCTGAGAGGCGGACGGCACCGGCGGCGTAGGAGACGAAGTTGAGGAAAGTACCGGCGAAGGGGATGAGGGTGCCGTAGGCGGAGATACCGTTCATGATGGCGCCCATGGCGTGCTCACGCACACCATAGCGGATGTAGCGGCCGGCATATGTGCCAAGACCGGTCGAGGGGGGCTGGAAGTCGACAGCCTCCTTCCACCGGGTCAGGTTGGAACCAGTCAAGTCAGCGGATCCACCGATGAGCTCGGGGATGGCGCTCTCGATCTTGGTGAGGACGGTTTCGGAGAGCTTTCTGGAAGCAATCGCGGGATCGCTGGGGGTGTAGACGGGGAGCGACTTCTCCCATCCCTCGGGAAGGTCGCGGCTCAGACGGCGCTTGAGATCGTCGGCCTCGGCCTTGTACTTGCTGGCGTAGCTCTCGAACAGCTTGTTCCACTCCTCCTCGGCGGCGGCGCCCTCAGCAGAGTGCTTGTGGTACAGGTCGTAGACTTCCTGGGGGACAGCGAAGCTCTCCTCGGGGTTGAAGCCGAACTTCTTCTTGAGCTGCTTGATGTCGTCCGCCTTGAGAGCGGAGCCGTGCACGCTGTGGGTGCCCTGGTTGACGGAGCCGAAGCCGATGGTGGTCTTGAGCTGGATCAGCGTGGGCTTGTCCTTGACGGCCTGGGCCTCCTTGATGGCCTTCTCCATAGCCTCGAGGTCGTGGTCGCCGTCCTCGACGGTGAGGACCTGCCAGCCGTAAGCCTCGTAGCGCTTCAGGACGTCCTCGGTGAAGGAGCAGTTGGTGTCACCGTCGATGGTGATGTGGTTGTCATCCCAGACGGCAATCAGGTTGCCGAGCTGCAGGTGACCGGCCAGGGAGCAGGCCTCGGAAGCGACACCCTCCTGCAAGCAACCGTCGCCCAGGAAGCAGTATGTGTAGTTGTCGATCAGCTTATAGCCGTCCTTGTTGAAGTTGGCGGCGGTCTGGGCCTCTGCTATGGCCAGACCGACGGCGTTGGAGATACCCTGACCAAGAGGGCCGGTGGTGACCTCGACGCCGGGGGTATCGTGTGCCTCAGGGTGACCAGGGGTGATGCTGTCAATCGACTAGGAAGCCGAGTCAGTATATCTCTCAACACACGAGTCTCCGCGTGGGTAGTGGCTTGGCTTGTGTGTACGTACTCGGAAGGCCTTGAGGTCATCCATAGAGACGGCATAGCCGAACAGGTGAAGGAGCGCATACTGGAGCATGCATCCGTGGCCGTTCCTATGCTACATGTTAACAATTATAGCCGAGAGAGGCATAATCGGGGTTTTGGAACAGGGATGATGGCTACTCACGATAGAACAAATCTGTCACGGTTGACCCAGTTGGGGTTCTTGGGGTTGAACTTCATGAACTTGTTGAAAAGAACGTGGGCGATAGGTGCCATGCCCCTACGAGAGTGTGTCAGTCGTTGCCTCGATGCGATTGGGGACGGACCATCGATAACTTACATGGGCGCACCCGGGTGACCCGAGTTGGCATGGGCGGTCGCATCGGCCTGCACACAATTGTTGTCAGCCTAATCCTCGTTCTTTTATCCCTCCAACCCGAAGCCGAGGCGATGCGAAAGAATCGAGCGCAGTTGCGAGGTCCTCGACCGGGCTTCCAGACACGCTTCGCTATGGCGGGGTAAGGAGAACCGGCAGGAGACAACGACAACGATGACGGCGGGGGCGGGGTTATTTTCGCTCAACTTACTGCAAGGATGCGGATGGTGTTGATGGCAAGCCAATCTGTGTCGGTGTACCCCATGATTGCGGATGTCTTCAAACAGTCTATCTCTCTTGTGTCTATGGGAAGAAAGAACAAGGCGATACGGGATGGCAGGAGGGAGTGGGAGTTGAGCGAGTAGGTATGAAGAAGGAGAGAGAAAATATGTTGAGGTGGTGGAAAGGTGGGAGGTACCTTTAAGATACCTTGTTGGGGTTGGAAGGGGAATCGTCAGGTGGGGGCGTCCGATACCTAACTAGTGGTATTCCGTCACTAAGATTGGTTCAAGTTCTGTAATGATTATGAGGAAGGAGGTACATATGTAGGTACAACGTCTCGGAGGTGTCGGGGGAGCGCCGGGCAGCGACGTTAAATGGAGGAAATATCTTAATAAGTCGGTACAGGATGCTTTGTCAGTCGAGGCTCTCATCAATGACACGCGACAAGTCTACAACATGTTCAACATCATGTCTTCTGTCACCTGGATTTTGACATTCATACGCTCACTCGGTTTTGGTTGTTGCCACTAATAGTTGACCCATTCATATGTCAGGCCTTTACGTCACTGATCGAGAACATTTTCAAGATATATTGTACAGTAGGTTAGTATGATATACAAATTTCTGGAATTGGACACTTGACACTTCAACTTGAAATTGGGTATTTGAGTGAATTCAAACTCAGCTTGAGTATTACTAGTCTAACCTTAGGTGTTACGGTCAAGAGCCATATCCAATTCCAAATGTGCTGTCTCTGTTGACTTTGCATAGGGAACATCCCGCCTGTTTGCTGTACTTGGTAAAAGATCTGTATATGGCCATTAGCCGCTCTGTCTAAAGGAAACTATTTTTCGTACGGGTCGACTTATTAAGCGCGCCCGCAGCAGTTTTCCTTGCGGCTATATTTGCCTCTGCTGATTCATCATTCAACTAACCTTAGGTTCCTCGCCCATCAAATTAACCGGTGATGTGGGGAAGTGCCCGCGGCTTCGCAAATCTTGGATAAATACGAGTAGTGGGAGGAGAGAGACTTGATCGAGTCTTGAGGTCTCGACGCCCTGGCAACGTCGATAGATAAAAGGCGCAACGTCCAGGTAGCAGGAAAATAGGATCATTGTCTAAGTATAACTTGGATTCTGTAGTAAGTCTAGTCGTCAATATCGGCCAAGCTGCCAATTCGGACCCCTGGTTCTCACACGTGCTTTGAAGTTTTTGCAATCCCCTTGCGGGTTGCCTAACAGGGTAAACACACTGTCGACTTTATTTGTACTTGTCCGGCCGCTTGGAAGTCATGCCAAGCATAACTTCAAGTTGCCCAAGGTTAGGTTACTCTTTTTCTCCTTCCTTACTACACAGCACAGCCATAAGCACTTTCTGAGCATGGTAAGCCGCAAGTTCGCGCGGGGTCTCTCTTATCAATTGTCCGGTGGAGCTTGCAGTTCAAGTTTGTAAAGCGTTTGATTCAGAACATATAAGATGACTGCCGGGTACCTATTCTAGATACTGCCGATATTGATTCACAAAATTGCTTGATGTCTGTAACCTTGGTTAATATCTAAACGTTCGTGACATTGTTACCTACTTGAAGAAGACTTGACGTTGCGGGGAATAGTAGGTAGTGTGCCAGGGCACAGCGACACATTGACCAGTCTTGTCACTGACAAGACTGCAAGCGGGTCACGCAGGTTACGCTGGTCACAGAGATCACAGAGGTCACATAGGTCACATATTTGTTGTGGGCTCTATTTGCTGGGGGTTGAAAGAAGAAAAAAGTTGCTATACAGAAAGTACCCATATTGAATTCTCGAAAACGCAACATTGATCTCAAGTTCAAAAACACCGTGACACGGGCTTAAGCATAAATCTCATTACTATTGCAAGGCCATCTACCGCTTAAAAAAATGAGGGAAAAGAACTTCCGGCCAGACAGGATCCTGGGCAGCAGCAGGAAACCACCATCCAGCGCCAACAGTAATAAAAAATCCTCCTCCTCCTCTTCATCTTCCAAGGGGAGCAAAAAGGGGCAGCAATCCAGCAACACCAGGCCTACCACCTCCACACGGCATAATGAGGAAGAGGGAGAAGAAGACGCAACGACAAAAGAGGAGAGAGCAAGACAGCAGGCCCTCCTCGACGTCTTCGGCCGCACCTTCGCCTCCGTGCTCGGCGCCCGGGACTTTGGCGCCCAGCTGCAGGAGCTGAAGGCCGCGCTCTTCGCGCGCGACTTCGAGGCCGCGTTTGCGCGAGAGGCGGCCCTCGACGTGTATGCGGCGCGGTGGTCCCCCACGCGCGCGCTGTGCTATGGGAGGATATTGCGTGGCTTGGCGGCTCATCTGAGGGATGGGGACGAGATTGAGAGTTCGGAGCCGCGACCGCGGAGAAGGAGGGGCTCGAGCGCGAAGCCCAAGCCAAAGGAGAGGAGGGCAGGGGATGAAGAGATAGAGGGCGACGATACCGGGAAGAGCAATCGAAATGACGTATCGGAGATCCAGGATGGGATGCGCACTGTCAAGCTAGAGAAAGAACGACACGAAGCCCCGACGTCGGAACCGGAGTCCAAGTCATCGGCAGAGACACCAAGCCCAGAAGAGAAAGAGGGACCACCCCCCCTCCGTGTCCTCGCCATAGGCGGCGCCGCAGCCGAGATCGTCGCCTTCGCAGACTATGTCTCGGACAGTGGGACATCGGCCGACGTTACGCTCCTCGACGTCGGGCCATGGGGATCCGTCGTGGAGAGATTACACATGAGTTTGCTAAAAGAACCTGAGTCCGCACCTACAGCCACCTCGTCGTCATTGTCCTTGGTCACAGCGACGAGTCTCAAGGTAGAGTTCGTGCAGAAGGACATACTCTCCGTAGGACAGGATGATATCAAACAACTACTTCGCGGACGAGCCTCGACTGCTCTTCCTACTACAAAACCCACTGGCAACACCCCAGTACTCATCACCCTCCTCTTCACACTCAACGAGCTCTACACGACAGGCGGCATCAAGCTAACCACCACATTCCTGCGCTCCCTGACGGCCGCCATGGAACCGGGGACGCTGCTCCTGGTCGTCGACAGTCCGGGGAGCTACTCTGAGGCAGCGGTGGGGAAAGAGGCGAGAAAGTATCCGATGCAGTGGCTTCTCGACCACACTCTTTTGAAAGGCACGTCCAGACAACCACAACAACAACAACAACAAGAACAAGAGGAAAGTGGGGAGAAGAAGCAAGAACAAGCAACAGTAGGATGGAAGAAGATCGAATCCAGCGACTCGACATGGTACCGTCTCCCAGAGGGCCTGCGCTACCCGATCCAGCTGGAGAATATGCGGTATCAGCTGCATCTGTACCGGTACGAGAGTTGTGCTTGATATAAAATATGTGCTTCATAAAGAGAGAAGCTCAAGATCTAGGTTTAGCTTGATCTCAAAGACCGGACGTGATAGACAGATAGATACTTGGACTATGTGTGCTAAGATACCCAAAACGACGTCCCAATTTCCTGTACTATGCTCTTCTCTGATTTTATGAGAAGTCGTTACGCTTATCAACAATCTTCCGCACGCTTATCCACAATGATAATTGCGAAGAGAAATAGGAACCACTCTAATGACACTTCATTTTATTTTATTACTTTTTTTCCCACCTATCCTCATCCACCCTTTCATCCTCTCACAAACCCAACAAACCCAAGCCTCTCAAGCACCAAGACTCCCACGATCAAGTATCCCAAGACCCCCGCCCAGCCCAGGATACTGAGCGGCAGGAGGGTGTTCTTGATAAACCTACCCCATCCCACCTTCTTCTCGCACACTTGCATGAACAGCTGGTCGAGGATGATGACGAGGCACAGGATCCCGAGGTGGGATAGGACGGCGACGAGGAGGGATTTGCCGAGGACTTCGGTCCAGGTTGTTGGTGTGAGCTCGGATTGGGAGGGTGCCGCGTAATAAGAATGTAGGGTGTTCTTGTGGGAAGAAGGAGGGAAGGGAGGGGTAGGGGGAGTGGGTGCAGTAGACGGTGCCATGGTCGCTACTCTGGGAGATTTGGATGAGAGGCTTCTTGGGAGATGGACTATGGTCAATACGATATTGACTTGCTTTTCGTCCACAGTCTCTCTTACTCTCGCTACCACACTAACCTAGTCCTCTAAATATCTCCCTTCTTTCAAGCCCTTCTACCTCCCCTTATATATATACAAACCTAGCCTGGAAACATTCTCATTGCCTACCTACATACAATCTGCTTTACTACACTTGAGAACGGCAAAGTGGTGTTAGAATAACAAAGAACTTGTTTAAAGACATATGGATTGTTGTTGCCATACCCTTTGTTACGAGGTAGGTGCTCTCTTTCTCATGTTTCTTTCATAGCTCGGTTCACTACTAGAGTAAGCAACCGTATCATTACAACACGATTTTGTTTCGTTCAAGTCACCCTTCTGTATTATAGTCTACTCTGTATCTCATGTCTAGTATGTAATCAGGGATGCATGAGCCGTCTATATGCAAAATGACCCCTTACTTAGCTCCCCTTATTTGGCATTCGCCCCAAACAGCGCCTCTCTCGTATCGTACTTATACGCAAGTTCACCATGCCAGTAATTCGGCGCGTCGGCCTTGCAGATATGCCATGCCTCGTCCAGCGCCTCGACGACATCATCCGGCAGCGGGCCCTTCTCGAGGTTGTCCAGGTTGCTGTCGAGCTGGTCGAACGAGGAGATGCCGATGATGACGCCGTCGCCGCCGCCGTTCTTGATCCGCAGCTGGCTGTGGTGCACCGTCCAGCGCAGCGCTGTCTCGATCATCGTCAGGCCCGGGTGCTTGGCCAAGGCGTTCTCGATCGTCTGCAATGCCCGGAACGTGCTCTCCTTGAGGTACCGCTGACGGTAGTTGGCCCCTGCCGGGTGCTTGTTGCTGAACCGTCCGTCTTCAGGCTCCATGTCGGCGCTCTTGATCTTGCCACTGAAGAGGCCGCCGGCGACTGAGAGGACACAAGTCAGTGCTTTCAGTCCATAACATGACAGTTTGCTTCTTAGCTAAGTAGGTACGTACTGGGATTATATACGACAATCTCAAGGCCGTACCGGCGGCAAGTGGGGATCAGTTCAGGCTCGATTCCACGTGTGATCGCGTTATACATGGCCTCTATCATTTTATATAGTCAACGATGTGAGCTGATTTAGGGTGACGAAGAAGTGCCATGCTCACGGTAGATGGTTGGCCGCACCCAGCCGTTATACTTGCAGATCATGACGGCCTCGGCCACTTCGGCAGCCGTGTAGTTGGAAAGACCGAGGCGTACAAACTTGCCGGCCTTGTGAAGGTTGTTGGCCGCCTCGAGCGTCTCCGCAAAAGGGGTAGATCGGTCAGCAGCGTGAATATAGCAGATCTGTGACCCGTGTTAGTGCCACTGTCCACACGGGCATGATGCATCGGATGAGCGTAGTTGCGCAACGTCGACGTACATCCACACAATCAGTGCCCAGCTCCTTGAGACTCGTCTCCAGACTCTCCACCATCTTATCGGCTGTGTTGTCACCACCAGTCGACGGATACTGGAACTTAGTGGCAAGCGTGAGGCCGCGCTCTTTCCAGCCAGCTTCGCGCGTGAAGGCTTCCTGCTGGCGGCCCACGTAGACGCGGGCCGTGTCGACCTCGTTGTAGCCTCTCTCCTGGAAACGGTCCAGGCAACGCTTGAACTCGCCTATATCCGTGATCCGTGCCCCTGTCGACGCATCCGGACCAAAGGTCATCAGACCGAGGATAATGCGGTCCCGGGGGTTTGAAGCGATGAGTGCCATCTTGTAAAGGGAGACGAGATGCTGCTATGAGAGTGTGATGATAGGAGGTGAAGTGTGGTCTACTCTGAGAAGGAGGTCTTATTATACTTCACTCTTGGGGAGAAGGCAGATGTGAAGCTGTGGAGGGGGACGGGCAGGGATGCGGAGTCGATGACATATGCTAGCGGAAGGCGGGGATGAACATACTCCTAACTCCAGGACTTATATCGTCGATTAGGTAACTCAAAGGGAGGTAGCCATTGTTAAGTCCGATATAGACTTGCATAGCGCCTGGATGTTGTGCCTACGTGCTGGTGTTAAGTCCGATAGAAACTCGAAATAGCGTCGGTTGTCTACTAAGTACCTACTTAACCTACCAGAGTTGACCTTTGTTCGCGGTCATCGCGCCATGATTCCGAAACTGTGTTAAGAATTGTCCACGCCATCATCACCTGGAGACTACAAACAGGAAGGTTTTGCATTTCCTAGGTATGTAAGCTCGCGGAAATATACTCCCGGAGGGTAAACACCCCATAATTTCTAGATATCTAACCTAGGTGCCTACATGTAGAATTTGGATGTTATATACAGCATCTGCAAATACGAAGCCGATTCTTGTAATTGCTAGTTTGAGACCAAGGCTCGACGGAGGCAGTTTCATCGAGGCTCATGCAAATCAGATTGAAATATGCTGTACAACATGTACCCCTGGATGGAGCGCTGCACAAGGCGTCAGCTCTACATACACCTCTCTTTACTGTTAAGGAGAGCACAGTGGATTGTCCACGAGCTTTCCGTAACTTGAGACCAGATTGAACACCAAAAATCGCTTGCACACGCTAAGAAAATATCTTGGAATCTCCCGCCGTGGTCAGAGATTAGACAGTAGTCAGGAGCCGTTGCTATGGTCCTCGACTTCACAGTATGCCTTGAAGGTGATGAACTCGTCACCCTGCTCACCTTCCGACTCCATCACCAGTTCCGCAGTGGCCCCGACGAAGAAGACGTAGCCTTCCTTGACCTCCTCCGTCTTGGGCCCGACCGTTATCTTCCCCTTGCCGCTAGTGCAGATGACGATACTCGGCCCATCAATCGGGTCAAACGTCACTTTGGATCCGTTGCCCTTCAGAACGCATCTCACCACGCTGAACTCGTCGATGGGAGGGTCGTACAGGGTCGCCTCAGATCCAGAGCTGTACGCGTTTCGGTTGAGAACGGCATAGGGATACTCCCGAGGCACCATCTTCTGCTCCTCAATGGGCGCATAACTGTACGTCAACATGTCGACGAGCGTCTGTACATCTTTGAACTTGGGCGTGAACCCGGCCCGGACCACGTTGTCGCTGGCAGCCATGCACTCGATGATGTCACCAGACAGGTATGCGTGTATATCATCCGCCTTCAGGAAAAGCGCCTCACCGGGGGACAGCTGCACGTAGTTGAGGAAGAAGAGGACGAAGAGACCGATGTCGTCGGGGAACTGCCCGTTGAGCCTGACGACGAGTTCTGCCATCGTCTTTCCGCTCGCCGAAGGAACGCCGCCGTCCGCAAACTCATCGCCCTTGGACTCGGCCTCCGACACGAGGGCCTTGGCCGCCGACGCGACCTCCTCCGAGGACGACTTCATCAGAGCGGCAAACGCCGACTGTAGTGCCCGCTTGTTCTGAGTAGTGGACTCGGACGAGTCGTCGCCTTCCTGGCCTCGGACCGTGGCGATGAACGACTTGGACGCATCCTCGCCTACAAGCTGGCGCAGAGCCGGCACACTGGCCAGGAAGTGAGCGATCTCCCCTAGTGGCCGGAAGCCACAGAGACCTTCGAATTCGGTGATGGCTATGGCCATCTCAGGCTTGTGATTGTCGTCTGGGTAGTTCTTGGAGTCTCTGGCATGCAGTTGCTCGGCGAGCTTCTTGTTGGGGTGTGCCTGGATGGACAAGGCCTTGTTGATGGACAAGACCTTGAAGAGAAAGGGGAGCTTGGCGCCATATCGAGCCTTGACCGAGGGCGCCAGGAGCATGGCATTGGACTCGACAAGGTCGAGGAGTGTGCGGCCGGTCTGGAGGTCTTTCGAGGGATTGGAAGGGTGCGTTCCCATCCATAGCTGTGGGTGCTCACACACGTCAGTCGAATCCGACTCTGTCTGACGTCTGCTGGAAAGGGGAGGGGAGGAAGGCGCACCTCTGCGTATGGTTTGTCTGACTGGATAGAGAGGTTGTCTGAAGGCGTGGCGGCTGCGAATTTAGCAGCGGCCGACTCGGATCCTATCTTTCCCCAGTCGTATGAATTCACACCGCACTGGAGGCGGAAAACGGGGGTCGGAAGAACCATTGTTCGAGTAGGCGGGCGTTAACTTGTGTACTCTGAAAAGGTCAGAGAAATTCTCGGGTAGCAAGACATTATCCATGCTAACATGACAGCTACGAGTTGTTCCGCCAAGCAACCCTGTAAAGAGAACCACTGTGGTTTACACGAGAAAGAAGATTCATCTCGAACCTGACGGCAGAGTCCTTACCTCTCAGTAGATAGTAGAGTTGCAGAAAGGGAATTGAAAGTTCTGGAAGTTGAAACTAGCTTCAGCAGGCCACGCTTGGAAGTACACAGAAACAAGACGACGATGTGTAATGACGATGGGAGAATTACGACTTACCTACAAGTAGGTATTTAACGACATGAGTTCAAGTGCTGATTACCCCGCCATCCCAGTGGTCAATGTTCAGAATCAGTGACATTACGTACCTACCGCCTGGATCCCTGAGCTGCCCAGGCATGTCAGAGCAGGGAGCCAGGGACTCGGACATGCATGCCGCTACCGCCAAGCAGGTACAGTCCAAATGCACTGTCCTCATGCACTAGCCTCATGCACTGTCCTCATTCTACCTACTGGAACCACATGCAGGTTGATACAGTCGGGACCGTCGAAATGGAACCAACATGTACCTACAGCCATGGCTGGATGGCGACAACAGATACAGCAGTACAGCAGTAAGTACTACATGTACATAGTAGGTACTTCTTCCAATTAAGCTTCACCGTGCGTCAACATTAAACAAGATTCTTTGTCTGCGTACCTTATTATCTACAGTACACGTAGGTGCCATAATCAGTCCGATCTCTTTCCATCAATTTACCCAGTTTGGGACTTAATGAGTGTTCACGTTGGCGTCACTTGGGAGCAATGCCAAAGAACTCAGGAAAGAATACGGTTAGAGGGGAAAGATTCAAGATATCCCCTGGGTACTGAATGCACTTGCGACACGGTGGCAATTCCTGTGCCTGGACGGACATACCGATTTAATCGCCTAACCTCAACAGCCTTTCTCCCCCCTCTTTCACCATCCTTTCGAGGCAACAGCAGATAGATATCAGTCGATATTGGCGACCGAGGTCTGCAGGTAGCTCTTCATCGATATATCTAGTCGCGAGCTTGGTAAGTAGCCACCACCTACTTTCCCCGTCTGAGCCTTGGCCGATACGAGTTCATTCATTGATTGCTCCGAATCTTTTGCCTCTTCAGCGCCTGTCTGCTTGCTACATACCTGGGTGGTGTCTGGGTGGTGTTCATTCTTGCCGAAAGGAAGGGGGGAGTCATTGCACGTTCAGGTACATTCAAGGCTATGGCTTCATACACTCGTTCCTACCTGGGTTTCTGATTGGGTTGGGAACATCAAAACTGTAGCATATCGTGTCTACACGCCGAGCATATCTTGTTATACGCATCCTTAAACCTCACCCTCGTCAAGAAAGCAAAAATGGACAATACTGACAAGGCTGACAAGGCTGACAAGGCCGGGAAAGCCGCCAAGGCTGAAGCCGCCATAAGAGGCCACTTGAGACACTTGTCGTCTACGCTCGGTGCTCACTGGGAGAACCCCCTCACGCCTCGCCGTCGGTCACAGCCCTGGACGAGCGCTTCGCCGGCCTCACGTTCCTCGCGGCAGCCGAGCGAGCCGCTGGCCTCGCCTGATCCTGAGTCCAGCCCTGCCTCGCAGCCATCCTCCAAGTCTGATGCTCAGTCCCACTCCAAGTCTCAGTCCAAGTCGTGGTCTAAGTCTGGGTCCCAGTCGCACCTGAGGTCTCACTCTGCGTCCCAGTTAGAGCCGGGCGCTGAACCTCGCCCGATAGACGGCTCCAGCTCCAGCTCGTATACGCAACTCCCTGCACAGCCGTTGGCTCCACCCCTGACCTCTCCCGATCCCAAACCCGACCCTAAACCCGCCGCTGCTGAGCCCTTGCCCGCCATGTCGTCACGGGGAAATCAGCGGAGAGGGCCGAATCGCAACAGCGAGGTAGGAGAGCCCGGCGAAGAGGTCGCCATGTGGAAGGAAGTCAAGGACAAGCTAGGGGGGGTCGTCGACGCCTTCAACCAGAGCTCTAGTAACGTGGCCGCAATGCATGAGCAGGAGAAGGTTTGTGCAGAGAGGAAGAAGAGCAACAGTGAGCACAACCACACCTGCTCGTTGAACGCTGCAAGGCCGTCTGCATGCTGACAAGTCACACCCAGCTCTGCGCATGGAGGACCTCAACAGACTCGACCAGCTTTCCCGGCAGGGCGTGAAACATAACGAAGCGGCCCTCCAGGCCATCCAGGAGAACATCGAGAAGCTCAACGTGTTACGGGCGGTCGTCAAAGCAAACGAAGAGGCACAAGAAGCCAGCAGTTCGCAGCCGGGGCCACGGCGGCAGGGCAAGGACCTGTATGAGTTCGAAGCGGGTGACTCTCCGGTACCTTCGCCTAATCACAACCCGCGCGCCCGTGCGACTGGCAAGGACCGCGGCGATTCGGTGCCGCCCAAGCCAGACAGGTCGACACCCGTTGGCACCGTGGATAATAACCGCTCCAAGCAGATATTCGCCAAGGACGACGAGGTCGCGTTCAAGCCCAAGCAGGGTGGTAACGAACAGACGGACTGGATCCTCGGCATCGTGCAGGAGGTTCGCGGGGAGGGCAAGTCAAGGAGATATAAAGTGCTCGACGCAGACTTTGAGGGGTATCACACTCAAAAGGATTATCGAATGAGCGCCAGCAGCATGATCCTCATCCCGAAGGAAGGCACCGTCTTGCCGCCGCTGGAGGAGGGCAAGATTGTGCTCGCCCTTTACCCTAATACGACCACATTCTACAAGGCCGAAGTGATGGGAATGGATGGCGATAAGAAGGTTCACCTCAAGTTCGAGGGTGAAGAGAGCAGCAATACGATGCAAGCAGTCACCCGTCGACACGTGGTTGAATATCGAGCTTAACGGCTGCGCGGCCTTGTCTGCCACTCCCGAATCAGTGGCCTTCCCTCTCCCTCTTTCTGTTTTTTGTCTATGGCGTTCGCGCGGAACTTAGGTGACATGGTGTTTTATATGGGTTGAGACGCCCACTTGATGTATGGTTATAATAGCTATTGGTCTGATAGGTTTATAGTAGCGAGGTATTGGTTGAATAAACAGTTGGGCCAAGATAAAATCCTCTCATCTCTCGTTTCTCATCTCTCGTCTCTCATCTCTCACCTCTCATCTCACCTCTCACCCTCAAACCTATATGATGGCTGGTATGTACGTACTGTACAGTTTCCGATACTGAAGCAGACGCACACAATTCGACACCATGTCGACGAGTACAGCATACCTACTGTACATGGTAGATGTAGGCAAGGGTCGAGAGAAGACTCAGGAGAGAGAGAGACGAACTCTCCGATCAGACTCAAAGTATGAATGTACTGCTGTACACAGTACATAGTGGGAGCAGAGAACTGGGAGTAGTACCTCAGCAAAATCAACGAAATGGGCGGATGCAACGCTATTACGGGTACCTGAGAAAACGGCTAACCTTAGCCAAGACTCATTTCTTCATTAAATGATGGCTGGTTTGGGCTTAGTAGCAGTTGTCTTCTTAACCCGATCGGGGCAAGGCTCAGGTACGCACCCGTTCTGCTCATCACAATCCACTGTCTGGTCCCTGCAACAAGCCGACAAAGTCGTGCGTGCGGACCATGAATTGTTTCCCATTTCTCCCCATCCATCTTTTTAACCATCGGCGTCCATCCTCTCCCCCCTTTCGATCGTCCGGCTTCCCGACAACAAATCGTGAGACCACGGACCATTACGGACTGCCCAGTCTACTATATACCCACCCGGTCTTTCGCTTTGGACGCTGACTGTCGTACACAATAATTCCGTTGTCGAGCTACATATATACCCCCTTGCTTGCCTCGTTTCCTCCGCGTTTCCTTGGCTTGTCCTTACCTTCCGTTCACTTAATCGTCGATAACACAAGTACCTACTCTACGGCCCCCTCTCTTCTCTGCCTTTAAGATTCGCCGAAATACGAACCATTGTCGAATCAACTTATACCACGCTATAATAAGACCTTTGTGATACCCATCTTTCCCGTCACTCTCCAGCCCCCTATTGCTCCATCTCAGCCTGCTCGTATAACGACATTGCGACCGAAAATCCTATCTCCATCCACCGACTTTGACTAGGCAAACGAATAGGCGATCCAAACAAGAAGGAATCAGGCTCAGGCAATCAACAGTACCTGTCTTTCCTGCCACCGACTCTCGGCGTAGAACTAGAGCAAGCGCGCGCGCCAGCGACACACAAGGCACACGCACACCCAAACACCGAAGCAAGATGGGTGGCCAACTTTCAAAGATGATGGGCAAGATCTTCGGATCGAAAGAGATGCGATTGTTGATGCTCGGTCTCGATGCCGCTGGAAAGACGACCATTCTATACAAGCTCAAGCTGGGCCAGGATGTCACCACCATCCCGACGGTCGGCTTTAACGTGGAAACGGTCACTTATAAGAACGTCAAATTCAATGTCTGGGACGTGGGTGGCCAGGACAAGATCCGCCCTCTTTGGAGACATTACTTCAGCGGTAAGTTGTGCCGACCTATCAGCCGGAGGAAGAAAGGGGGGGCAGCAAGTGCGCGATGACTGGGTGGGATTGGGGATTTGCCTGCTAACGTGAAACATGGAATCAGGCACTCAAGGGTTAATTTTCGTCATCGACTCGTCGGACCGCCACAGAATAGAGGAGGCTAGACAAGAGCTGCATCGCATCATCAACGACCGTGAGATGAAGGACAGTCTGCTGTTGGTATTTGCAAACAAGCAGGACATCAGAGACGGTAAGTCGCCTCGACAAGTCCCCGGTCATGGTGCAGTGGACGAACAAGCTCAGTCGGCTAACCCGCTCGCTTCCGCGTCGCAGCTATGAAACCGCAGGAAGTCACCGAAGCTCTCCAGCTATCCAAGCTCAAGGACAAGGTCTGGTATGTGGTGCCAAGTTGTGCCACGACCGGCGAGGGTCTGCTCGAGGGCCTAGCCTGGCTCTCAAATAACGTCAAGGCCCCGCCTGCGCCGGTGAAGAAATAGGGTCTCTAAACCTGAACGCAGCACACTGCCTAGAACGTCGTTTCCCGAGTCTGGACATTCGAGGAAGGGATTCTGGAGTCGCACGCGACATACGAAGCATGAGGCATGACCAATAGTACGAGTTGACAGCTTCAGCTAGCCTCGCTAGTAATCCATGGTGTCGGCGGGAGCCATGCTTTCATTCGGACCTAGTCTGGCTCGTCCCATGGGCCCACGGGCTCAACACCTCAACTCACCCACTCACCCGCCTACGAACCCTTGTCCAACAATCAGCCTATACCGTCCACTTCCGCTAACAGAGTTGCCGGACAGTCAACGCTGCCTTGCTGGTCCCGGTCACCCTATTGGGCTCTCACCCCTCCCGGCAAGCCAGCAGCGACCTGTTGAGAAGACTGCTTCTTCTTGTGAGGCAGAACTGACGAGGAGACGATGGTGTGGATTTCTCGGTCATGGGGAAAAGGTCAGGGACCAAGGAGGTGGTGCTCAGACGGACCATCTTGAATGAAGCGCGGTACAAAAAATTATCCCTTCCCAACACACGAATGTTTAGCGATGTTATGTTATGTAATTAAGTCACCACTGATGCGCTTTTTTATTTCTTTATACTTAACTTACCTACTTAATATTAACGCTGTCTTCTGATTATCACTACTTTTTCTGAATTGTACTAGCTTGCTTTGCTTTAATTGCTATGAATTTTGCAAGTTTGGTCAATACCATCTACCGCAAGTCTTGAAGTAGTTTAGCTAGCAACATAGACAAGCTGAGTACAGCTTACCCATTTCCGTTTCTTTGATTTTTTTGCCTAGGTCTCTACCATCAATCCCCGTTTGGAGATATCTCATGTGTCAAGATAGGTTGTGGATGCATATAGCAGTGATATTGCTTTTTCTCTGACCCGACCGAACGCCTTGCCTTGCCTTGCCTTGCCTTGCCTTGCCTTGTCACGCCTTAAGCCCAAATATCGATCGAAGTTTAACCAGAAAAAAACACCAAGCGCTCGCTGCATGCATACCATGACAGAGAGATAGAGAGGGTCGGAAAAAGTCAAGTTAAAAAAAAAACAAAGGTTATGAAGTATGTATGTACAAGAGCGTAACAAACAATGAAATCTCGTTACCTCGCCAATCCCGAAACAAATGGTGGGGGGGAAAAAAACAAGAAGACGTCATCGTGGTCGTGGTAGTCGTAACCGAGAAGGGAAAACAAATTGGATAAATAGAGGCTGCAACGCCTTCGCCCAATGAATTGAAATATTTTCTTATTCTCAGCCCTCCTTGACCCTCTTAACAGGCCTGACGAGGCTGTCGTCGGGAAGGCCGGAGCGCTTAGTCCCGGGCAGGCTGCTGGTGCGGATGTCGTTGTCGTCCTGGCTGACGCGACGGGTCGGGTACGCGGCCTTTAGGCCCTCGAAGCAGTTCCCGCGCTCGGTGGCGATGGAGTTTGTGGTGGTGGTGGTTGTGGTGGTGGAAGCGGATGTGGAAATGGGGCCGAAGAAGGGATGTTGTAGTGCTTGTGCGGCCGTGAGACGTTTCTCCGGGTCGTATTCGAGGAGGCTGGCGAGAAGCTTGTAGCCTTCTGCGCCGAGGGACGCGAGGCTGCCGTTGGATGTGGGCACCGAGGTGGGCGAGTGCGAGTTGATGGTGCTGTAGTACCATTTCTCTAGATGGCTACCTGATGACGCGGCCGACTGTGATGATGATGATGATGATGAGGAGGATTTGCTCTTCTGCTGCTGCTGCTGTTGTTGGTGGTGGTTCAGGTGCGAGGAGGAATGGTGCTGATGATGGCCCTGGTGCAGCATCGGCGGCTGCAGGGTGGACAGGCTGCTGAACTCGGGCATGCTGGCGAGCAGGGGCCAGCGCTCGACCTGGGGCAGGCCCATGATGTCGACGATCTTCTGCATCTGGTTCCGCTGGAACGGGACCGTCTTCTTGTCCATCTTGGCCTCCTCCCCTTTGAAGATAGGCCGCAGGGACAGGAGCTCGGCGAAAATGCAGCCCACGGCCCACATGTCGATGGCGGGCGTGTAGTGGCGGCTGCCCAGCAAAAGCTCGGGCGCCCTGTACCATATGGTAACGACGACCTTGTCACCGCTGAAGAGGGAGTGCAGTGGCTTGTTGAAGAGGCGGGCGAGCCCGAGGTCACCAATCTTGACCTGGCCGGCCGACGTGACCATGATATTGGCCGGCTTCAGGTCGCGGTGGAGGACCCAGTTGGTGTGCAGGTAGTGGCAGCCGTTGAGCAGCTGGTACATGATGCTCCGGACGGTGGTGGGCGGGATGTTGTGGCGGGGCTGCTGGGTGTGGTGGTGGATGATCTGCAGCAGGTCGTGCTCGGCGTACTCGAACACCATGAAGATGCACTTGTCCTCGAGGATGGTCTCGATCAGGCGGATGACGTTGTCGTGCCGCAGCTCGGTGCACAGGGCCATCTCCCGGATGGCCGACTGCGAGATGCCCGTGTACTGCACCTGCTCGCCCTCCTTGTCCGGCTTGAACTTCTTGATGGCGAAGTCCCCCGGCTGCCCCTGACGGCCGTGAGCCTTGTACACCCTTCCGTAGGTGCCGCTACTGATGAAGCCGACGACGCGGTACTTGTCCGCCACCTTCACCTTGGCCTGGTAGCCCGTCTTCTCGCCCCTATCGAGGGGATCTGGATGGGCAGGTTGGTTAGAGACATGATGGCCTGACGAGGTCTTTTGTAAGAAACAGGTGAAAACAGCAGGAAACAACACCTCTCAACAGACCACGACCCCCAAGGCTGGAAGGTAGCCGTATACGATGGGACGCCATGGCTTCCCGACGATGGCTCACGCTACCACAGACCGAACTGAGAAAAGAAGACCGAACTGACAGAAGAATAAGATGAAAAATGAAAATAAAGGACACTGAGACGGAAGGGGAAAGGAAGGTACATAGGTAAGCAATGTTTTTGTAATAAGCATACCTTCAAAGGCGGCCTGCACACTCCGCTTGAGAGGCTGTGGCCGTGCAGACGGTGCTGACCCTGAGGCGGGCCCCGACGCAGCCGAAGATGGGTTGGTGAGACTCATGGTTGGGTTGGGTCAGGTTAGGGGTGTTGTGTTGAGAAAAGGGCAATCGCCGAATGGCTTGCCCGATGATCAACAAGCGGTCTCCGGAAAGCCGGAAGCCGTGCCCCGGGAGGCGGCTTTCTGCCAACGCTTCAAAGTTCAAGTCACCTTTTCAAGTGCTTCTAGTACCTGTTAGGTAAGTGCTTTGTTAATTGTAGATAATGCTTCTACTGATTGGAGCAATGGGCCGATGGAACGGCACCAAAGTGAACAAGATCTTCGTGGCGGGATAGGTTCTTGATGCAGGTGCCAGGCACGCACCATGTTCTTGGAAAGAAGGGTCCTGCTGTAATTACAACATATTTCGTTTCAATCAGAAACGATCATCAGACTCCTGAGACAAAGTATGTACCTGAAGTATGCAGTAAGAAAACAGCAAATGGAAGGTACACAGTGTCTCAGTATGTGGTCAAACGGGAGAAACCCCACAAGCGCAGCAGGGGTTCCTGCTCCAAAAATGTTGGCCGTTACTCACATTTTTATGTCTTTGAGCTTCTACTACCGTTCCAACATTGAAAGAACTTTTTAAATTGTCTACCTACCAACCTAATATAAGTACCTACCTAGGTAAGGTAGTTGAAAATAGTTTCATCGATAGTGAACTCCAGATCGACTATTAGTTGGCTATATTTGCTCTTTACATGCGTGGTTTAACGGTTGGAAGGTGCGATCAACCCTGCTCTTCCCCCCAGCAACTGCCTGGACAGACCTGGCACAAGCAGCGTTAAGGACTTACCTACTTGTTGCTTTTCGTGTGTGTACAAAGATCCGTAACCTACGCCATTGCTCTCTCCCAGGACTTCGGGTGGAGACTTCATCTGCCTTGTGCGGGTAGTTTTCCGTACCATGTCGGTGCTTCTCAAGGCATAAATCCAAGATTGCCCGCCCGTTGGGAGCTGCATCGTGTTCCATCTATATACTTAATGTTGCTGGTCCTATTTCTGGCCTTTAGAAGGTAGTGACACCGTACACGAATATGCCGGCCATGATCCATATCCTATAATTGAAGATCCAAGGACCAGTGGTATTCCTATCATTGGGGCATCACACGTTTTGAAAAAAAGGAGCTAGATATGAGACAGTTGCACCTCGGACATCAATACTTTATATTTTTGGGTGTCTCGATGCTACTGTTCACTTTGTCCCGTTGGACTCGGGCTGAAATGGCAGCATATAACATGTTGTAGCACCCAGCCCAACGACTGAGTGGAAGCCTCGTCACCTGCAATGCTACAGAGTATGGGGCGGCCGGAAGCAAAGGTATGCGGACAAACACTTCCTTGCTCGAGCATATATCCTTAATATCTTGTTGTTCGTCGGTTAAGATGTGGCATACCAAGCTCTTCACCTCTCCCCTTTTACGCAGGCCAGCCGCCCACCTTGATCTATGATATTTGCTTTCATTTCATACCTTCTTGTTGACCAGCCCCACGCTATGGCAAGCAACGTTTATCTAGGCGTCTGGACAAACTGGGCGCGTGGCCCGGTATTCGGTTCGACGTTGACGACCACCAAAGAATCCGGTAACCTCCTGATTGCATTCACTGCCACGTTCATCGGCTTCGTGGCATCGCGGCTGTGGGTTATACTCTGCCTCTGTCTTCACCGATGCTACTCGACGCAGCAGCCGCGCAACGTGCTCCATCACCAGCGCCGGATCATGTTGCGCAACCCAGTGAGTCCGGAAGCCAGCCTGTCGAGCATCGTCCAAGCTCTTTGGGCTTGGAGAAGCGTCGTTAACGCCAAGGCTGCCGCATGTTTTCGGATTCTACAGGTGTGTGGTTCATCTGGGCTTCGCTAGTCTTGTTATGAGAATGCAGGCGCTCTGGCGTCCGTGACTGCACAGCTCGGGGCAAAGTCGCTTGAGTCTCAGTCTCGCCTTTACGGTGGCATCCAGTCGCCGTTGCCCAATGACCAGTGGCAGACGGATGTGAAGAGGGTAAGCACATGCACAACAAGTCATATATATGGGACGGATCTAACCTAATATTTGTATAGTGGTGGCATATAATTCTAGCCTCAGTTCAACAGTCGTGGTAAGTCAAAGTCCTCTTGGCATACAACCCTTCGTACGTGAAGCACTCTGTGAGTTGTGCTTACTGATGGCCTTATAGTATGCAATATTCACGAGACTCGTGTCAACGATGCAAAACTCTAATATGCTCCAGTCATCTCCACGGCAGAAGGCAACCCCGATACCCAGTTTCGCCCTTACATATCGCCACCCCTGAACGATGCTGAACGAAAGCTATGCAACAGCCAGGTAAGGCAACACGACAACAAACTCAATCTACCTATCTTGGCAAAACCAACTAAAAGATCTCTCTTGTCAGAAAATCAAAAGCACCGCATACGCCTCCTTCAGCCTCTTCTTCCTACTCCTCACCTATGTCACCGGGATACTCATCATATGCGTCTCATTCGCACTCGAGCCCTTGCTGGGCTGTCTACATCGGAGACGCAAGTGCCAGACCTACGCGTACTTGGACTGGACGAACAGCACCAGTCTCCAGCTCCACCGCCTCGGACACGACGACTTCCCCACGGGCTTGGAGTGGAAGAATTGCACGGGAGAGGTTCCCACGACGATGATGGACCCCGAGTTATGCCTCCCTGGTCTGGATATCAGGGACCCGAATCATCCCGTTTATTATAATAATGGGATCGTGAAGCAAGAGGAGCAAAGTCCATGTTCGGCTGTTCAGAGTGACGGGGCCCAACACAACGATGATGGCGGTGCTAGTAATGAGCCTGAACCTGAACCCGGGCCTGAGTCTGAGCCTGAGTCTGAATTTGAACCTCAGTCTACTACTACAGGCGACGATGAATCCGACCCAACTACCACCGCAAACGCAGACGCAGACGCAGATGTAGGTAACGGTGAACTTCGTCCCCCTACCAGTGACATCGATGATCCACCTCAATAATGGACAACTTGGACAGCATCATTCCAACAACCAAGGGAGAAGAGAAGGATCTCACGAACATACTAGATGAGGAAGAGAGAGAGGGGGAGATAATCTGGCTCCTGGCAATGACGAGTTCAACTCTGACAACATGAACTGACCTGAGCTAGCGGCAAGGCAAAATGGACGACTTTTTGATAAGGTAACAGCGGCTGATCGCAACATTAAGGTGACGGAATAGGGGCTTGTCAGTGCCTCCCATATTTCAAATAAGCACACATTACAACAACACAACACCAAGCAAGCAGGCAGTCTGTATTCTAGACTACCTCGATGGAACGTAATAAGTTCTTAATTCACTCACACGAGACATTTTCCCTCCCGAGATTTGGTCTTGGGGAAGAAAACAAACGCTTCACAGATGCCTTGGAAACGCCGATATAGTAACTATAAGCAGGGTGATGAGAGTGAGCAAAGGGATTTATGATTCTATATTTTGTAGTAGCCAGAGTGACACGCATTGCATTGCATTCACTTCAATGCATCCATCCCTCGTTCAGCTAACATACATAATATATTGGGTGTGTGTGAGGGTGTGTGTGTGTCTGTGTCTATCTCGTTGATGGTAGGTCAAGGTAGGCTAAGCGACTTTGGAAGTATGACAAACATGAATAGTTAAGCAGACAGGCAGGTAGAGATTGGCGGCTGGCATTTATGCTTTGGCTTTTTTGTCTTTAGGTGCTACATAAGGAATTCCTAATTTCTTATGCAACTCCTCCCCTTGTTCAGCCCACTCCTCCCGCGTAATCCACGCCTCCGACTGATTCGCCAAGATGGTGGCCAGCACGGCGCCGCCCAGGAAGACCATGTGTCTCCGGCGGGGCGGGTCTCCTATCCTGATAAGGAGCTTGTCCAGCCGCTCGGGGTTTCCGCCGAGCACTTTCGCGAGCCAGAGTTGCCTCAGCTCCTTCTCCAGTCGGGACGGCAGGCCGGGATACATGCTGCTGCCGCCCGAGAGCACCACCCCCTTGTATAGTTCCGCGCGGACGTCGACATCGGCGGCTTGGATCGTGTTGAAGAGGAGCTCGCCGATGCCGGGTTGTTCGACGTCGATGAGATGAGGCTGAAAGAGACACTCGGCCGCCTCGTACCGTTCGGCTCCTACCCGGATGACCCGTCCGTCGGGAAGCGTGTAGTTCTCCACCAGCACCGTCGTCTCTTCGCTCAGCCGCTTGTCCAGGGCCAAGTCGTACGACACGTAGCAGAGCTTCTCCTTGATCTGCCGAACCGTCTCGAAGTCGGCCGTCCGGTTGAGGGCGTAGCCTCGCTGCAGCAGAAGCGCGATCAGGTAGGTCGTGACGCTGCGGCCGGCAACGTCTAGTCTCTTGACCAGGTGGTTGAGCACGGTAGATTCGAAGACGGGGACGATGTGTGTGACGCCGTCGCCCGAGTCGACCACCACGCCGGTAGATAAGCCTAGAGACGAGAGGGAATGGATTTAGTAGAGCGTTCAGACCAGGGGCCGTTGCTTACATGTCGTCGGCACGGCGGCCAGCCAACGCACCTTGGGCATAGAGGGCCAACACGGCCTGGATGCCGACGTGGACGCCCTCAAAATTGTATTTCTCAAACATGACCTCCAACATCTTTCTCCGGTTGTACAGGGGGTTCAGGACAGGCTCGGTGAGCAAGATCTTGCGTCCTGCCGTCTCGACCTTCAACTTCTCGTGAAAGGTGAAGTCCCATAAATGTTCCATGTCTTCCCAATTCCTGACGATGCCGTTGTCCATCGGGTACGATATCTGGAGCATGGAGCGGGCGGCGGCGGCCTCGTCACCGCACATGATGTCCTTGATGACTATGTCATTGTCGCCGCCTCGCTCTTCGGTTCGCAGGATGGGGCGGCCGATGATGGATGGGAAGTCGTGTTCGGGGAAGTTCTGCCCAGCGTATCCGACCTTGAGGAAACCGGTACCTCCGTCGAGAACTGGTCGGGCGTTAGCAACAAGCTCCTAAGCCTACATGCGCGCAAGCGTGCCACATCAAAGGCATCCGAACTGACCGATAGCAGGAGGAGCCGCCATCGCTACTCTAGTGGAATGGTGCTAAGGCGTGAGACTGGTCGATGATGGCCCGGGAGAGCTCTAGGGGCGATTGGGACGAGCCACCACACAGGCTTTCCTGATGGAGCGGTTTCGAGAATAAACTCAGGGATAGGTAATTCGGTATGTATTTCGAAGCTGGCACGGCGGAAGTAGCTGCTGTAAGTCACACCTAATTAAGTGCCAGTGGTGATGGGCGGGGACCCAATGACGAGGCAAGTGGTCGAGGTAACTCGCCCTCCCTAGTAGTAAATTGTCCCAAGGAACTGCTGGCACAGTGTACTACATATGGCCCGTGACGTTGCAAAGTACTTAACCAATAGCATGTGGCTGTGCCTGTCTTACCAAACCGTCTTCCAAGTTTCCGCCAGTTGCAAGTGGACCCACTAAGTCTTACCTAATAACTGCTTCCCCGCCTTAACTTAGAGATACTTCGAGAAATCGTCATACCTGTCTGACTTTGGTGTTCCGTAGCAGTTCGTAAGGGACAGGTTTACAAGTAATGTCTGAGAAGAGAAACTATGTACATAGATATATATATATTCTTAAAAGGTAAACTCTAGTCTAGCGTGTCAAGTGTATGGTGAGACACTCATGTGACTCCTTGATTAGTACTTATCCAGGCCATCGTCGATTTAGCTCGGTTGATTACACCTTTATACGACAATTCCTCTTACACACTCGTTACAACCAGATATCTTGACACTTTTACTCCTTGTTAGGAATAATCTGATATAATTACAGAATATTCAAGACATATTAGTCACCTTATCACTGGAAGGCATCTACATTGTCCATCATGCAGACTCCTACCAACGCCATCACCCTCGTGAGGGGAAGGGCTACCAGAATCTTGTTGCTGAATCCGAATTCCTCCTCGTCGATGACGGATGGGATGAAGAGCGCCATCAATAACGGTAAGCAGACAGATATAACATACATCACCACGGCTGGCTCTTGAGCCTTCTCCATGCTTAAAACCGCCACGTCCCCTTTACCCTCGTCTCGCCTTTTCACATGATTAAAAATCGGTTAGATATGAGTACTAATGAGTTTCTAATCTTACAGTCGACCTTCCTCACGTAAGTACTTGAATATGCCCACTGCCTGTTCACTCTTCTCATTCCATTTCACTCTCCACTTACAAAAAAACACGCAAAAAGTCCACAGAGATATATACATACACCGGCCCGCCTTCCGCGCCAGCGAGCATCAATGACGGGGGCGACATCAAGCAGAGCTACGACGCCGTGCTGGCCGACCTCGAGGCCGACACCGTCGCCTCGTACGACGGCGTCGTCGTCGCCTGCTTCAGCGTGCACCCCCTCGTCCCCAAATTCCAGCTCTGCCTGGCCCGCGGCGGCACGTCCATCACGGGAATATTCGAGGCCAGCGTCCTGGCCGCCGTCTCCCTGCTCGCGCCGGGCCACAAATGGGGCATCGTCACCACGGGCAAGTTCTGGGAGGACCATCTCAGGGACGGCGTCAAGGAGTTCCTCGGCACCGATGCGGCAGCCGACAATGCCAAGTTCGCCGGTGTCGAGTCCACGGGCCTGAACGCCTCCGACTTCCATCATGGCGTCGACCCGGAGATCGTGAGGCTGAAGCTGAAGATGGCCACGAAGCGTCTGTTGGCCAAGGGCAACGTCCATGCCATAGTCATGGGTTGCGCCGGGATGGCTGGCTTGGAAGACATCATTCGAGAAGCGGCGCGGGAGGAGAAGGGTGACGAATTTGCCTTTTCCACTCTCCATGTAATCGATGGCGTGAGAGCGGGAATCATGCAGGTTGATCAGATGATCAAATACCAACGGCTGCGGCCAGGCCAGAAGAAGGCTTGAACGACCTCGTAAAAAGAAGGAAATAGAGAGAGAGATAGTTAAAAAAGCAATGCCATTTTTGAGATACGAGAGATTGAGTACAACGCCAAAAAATTCCTTTAATCCAAACGTCTTGCGCGGCCCCAGACTTCATCAGCATCCTTCTTACCCTTGGTCTCTGGGACGCGCCAGAACACGAACAAGCCAGAGAGCACAGCGAGGGCCGTGAATATGAAGTAGACCCAACCAGCACCACCGAAACGGTCATTCAGGGCGACATTGACGATAGGGAAGAACTGGGCCACCAGGAACGTGGCGATGTAGTTCGCGCCCAGACAACAGGACTGAACAGCACCGACGGCTTCGGGACCTACCATCTCAGACGCCATGATGAAGGGGACGGGCCCGAGTCCAACAGCGAAGAAGGCCACGAAGAACAAGACTGCTACAGCCGAGAGGATTTGGGCGCCGAATACAATGGACAAGGCTAGCGCAAGTGCACTTGCCCCCTGGCCGAAGATGGAGAAGAGTAGACAGGCCTTCCTCCCGAACTTGTCCGGCAACGGCGAACATGCAGCCGTCATAATCAGGTTGGTGGCCGAGATGATGATGGTTAGCAAGGCTGAGTTGATGGGCAACAGATCCTTCAACAGTGATACAGAGTACATGATGATGGAGTTAATACCACACAATTGCTGAGCACACATGATACCCACCGCCGCAATCAGGGCCGGACGGTATTGCACGTCCCTGACAACATCAAGGAAGCCTAGATGGGCGTTCGACTTGCCGCTCAACTTGCTCGAGCTCGAGGCTCGTCTAGAGCCGGAACGAGGTGCCGAGGTGGAAGACGGCTCGTCGAGAAGCGCCTCCTCTTCAGGTGATTCGACACCCGAGCCCCAGAGAGAGGTCTCCTCCTCGATATCTAAGTTCTTCCCGCGGATGCGCTGCAAAGTCCTTTTAGCTTGGGACACGCTCTTGTTCGTAGCCAACCATGCCGGGCTCTCAGGTACCAGGCCGAGACCGAGCAGCTGAGTTGCGGCGACGATGATGCCCACGCCGAAAATCCACCTCCAAGCAGATCCGTGGCTGAGAAAGTAACCCAAGGTTTGAGTAAACAAAATGCCAACGTTGATGGAGACTTGGGTCATGGCGCCGAACGTGCCCCGCTCCCGGGGAGGTGCAATCTCGCTGATGTAGATGGGCACAATGACGGTGGCTGCTCCCGCGCCCATGCCGGACAAGACTCGGGCAATGCACATCATGACGATGGAGACGCTCAACGTGAGGAGGATGGAGCCGACGATGAAGAAGAGCCCGGTCAGACGCATGGCGAAGAGCCGGCCCCGAGCAGAGGATACAGGACCGCCTGCGAGGGCCCCGATCAGCCCTCCCAATGTGAACAGGCTGGAGACGACGGCGAATCGTGCATCGTTCATAGGGATACAGTCGGGAAACGACGGTGAGGCAACAGTGGCATGCTTCCCGGATGTCCAGGAAGAAAGTGCGGCCGTAAATCTAGACGCTGCAGAAGGGTTCTCGACATTGCAAGTGATGACATCTTGGGGTGCATTGAGCTCGGCCTGGCCATAAGCAATAGTGTCAGTAATCAGGTAGATACCTAATCAGGTAGAAGACGTGATACTGTCGATGGGTCGGGAATCGGGAAGCTTACAAGATGAAAGCCAAACTGTAGCGGTCCCAGAGTGCTCACGCCGACGAGCAAGAGCAAGAAGGGAGAGACATCCCTCACACACTGGCGCAGCGCAGTGGGAGCCATACTGCAGTCGCTGATGATAATAGGTAGCCTTAGGTCAAGTCGACAACAACACCACGGTCGGGTTGATGCTGATGGTGGTGAGGCCGGTTTGGACGATGGGGGAGTCTAGGTCACCTAGTCTGCGTTAGTTGTGCTCATGGTGGAGCGTGCGATGTTACCGATGTAGGAGGTACCTCCCAAGTCCTCTCCACATACTTGTATGGTACAGGGGCAGTACAACTACCCCCACCTTCAACCAGAACGACTCTCCAAGTTCAACTTGAGGTTGTCTGAGTGAATGGCTAATCTGCTCTAAACAATGGATACGATAGTACAGCTGTACAGTAAGTACATTCTACTTACCTCAGAGACAAGACTTGTCTTACTATTCAAGATCATGGCGAATCTTGACTAGGAGACCAGACATACTTTAGTCCGAATCTTTTGCTCAGCATCTGACATGACACCTTGTTACCTTTAATCGTACTCGGTCAAACCATCGGATTGTACTCTTAACAGTTCCTGGTGCACATTGCGTTAACGCCTGCTGTACTATTTGTTTCTCAAGTGTTGTATACCCGCCTAGGTTGAACGCGCTCTTTCAGTCTGGAGTTTCTGCTAGCGCACCACCGATCCCGGCTCTCTGTACGCTTACCCCTACCGTTATTCCAGATCCTGCGCGGCAATGCCTGAAGTTCATGACAGAAACGGCGGAAGAGGAGGAGACGGCAATCCACAAGGCCGAGAAACAACCGATCTCCCTTCCTTCTATTCACCACAGTCACGGCCAGTTCGAGATACCTCCCGCTCAGGAGGGGCAGAATTGCCGTCTAATGTGCAAGAGCGCTTCTCCCTATCTTCTTCTTCCACAGTACCGCCCTTGTCACGAATACAAGATGCCGAAGCCCGCGCCCTGCTGAGCCCGGGCGGACCTGCTCAGACCGACGACCAGATTCCCCCTCCGTCCCTCCTCTCGCCCGCCTTCACCCCGCCTGCGACTCCCGGAACTGCTACGCCATCTACCGAGCAAGCTCGCGGCGTACCTGTGGATTCATCCATTCCCTCGGGTGGCTGCGGCACCAAGAAGCCACGACTGCTAGAGACACTTCCCGAAGTGCAGTGTATTGTTCGCGCGCGAATACCGACCACAGATGGCAATGAGATGTTTCTGCACCTCTACACCAACAACGTGGACCAAAAAGAACACCTCGCCATCGTTTTCGGCAACAACATAAGGAGCACGTCGCTCGATGCGCCGAGACCGGGGGAGACGGAAATGGACAGGATGGTGAGAGGCGCATACACCGGCCGTCTGTATCCAGGGAGGATGCAGAGCGGCATGCTGGGGCCCGAGGGAACCGTGGCCACGTCGAACGGTGCGTCCAGCGCGGGGGGTGCGCCTCTTGTGCGCATCCATTCAGAATGCTACACGGGCGAGACGGCGTGGTCCGCACGGTGCGACTGCGGCGAACAGCTAGACGAAGCCGCTCGGTTGATGTCTCTTCCGAGCGCGAAAGACGGGGGCATCATCATCTATCTGCGCCAGGAAGGTCGGGGTATCGGGCTGGGGGAGAAGCTAAAGGCGTACAACCTTCAGGACCTGGGGTCCGACACGGTCGAAGCGAACCTGCTCCTGCGACATCCTGCGGACGCACGCAGCTACGGCCTGGCTACCGCCATGCTTCTCGACCTGGGCCAGAAGGATATCAGGTTGTTGACGAACAACCCCGACAAGATCCGGGCGGTAGAGGGACCCAACCGGGAGATCAGGGTGACGGAACGTGTCGCCATGGTGCCGTTAAGTTGGAAAGGCAAGGGCGGCTTTCGGAGCCAGGAAGTGGAGGGGTATTTAAAGACCAAGGTATGTCACCCTCTCTCAAGTGTGCATGTTTGTTGAAACACAGTTGACATGATTGAACCGTGCAGATTGAGAAAATGGGCCACATGCTGGACATGGGGAATCACTGAAACAGTTTGAAACCAAAAGCTCTTGAGTCTTTACGACCAACCAACCTCACATACCCCATGTCGACCTTTTGCATATTCTGCATATACATACTACTACTGTCAGTGAGACAGCCAGGCATTACATCTCATGATTGCTATTGTAATATACACGGTAGAGGTAGATGAGCGCCTCGTTTTATTTGGCCAACATACTGTTAAGAAGAATCCAAGAGGCAAAACTCTATATATAATTATGGTCGGTCTATCTTATGAGCCACGTTCAATATAATGAATGGGCCGAGGCGTTACTTTTGTACATGGAAGTACTCAAGTCTTTACAGTGCAGATTTTAGAGAGGAAATCCGCCTGCAGGGTTCTTGGCTTTATGTCAAGCACTTATCTAAAGAGGTCTAGTCATAACGCCAATTGAATTGGAAAGACCCTGATCCACTGCTGTCATTACTTAACTTACAAATAACCTACTCCGTACAGAATCTCAGATACAGCAGTACTTGTACTTGGTAGAAATGGTAAACATTTTGGCAGCTGGAAATCGATAAGACATACTTATATTATCAGTACTGCCTGACGTTCAGCTGTATGCTTTGTGCATCACCTTCAGGAAGGTTGTCACTGATCACCTGGGTTCCCTGCAGCAGGACGTATGCATTACCTCCCTTAAACGTCGAGCGGAAGAGTTCAGCCCCAAAAGTTGGCATCCGTTTGCAACTATGGTATGGAGCCTGAAGATTCACGGCGAGTTAAACTTGGCATGTTAATCATCGCCTCTTTCCGTTGAATGGGTTGTCATACTTCATATTGCTCGGTGTATCAACGTGCTGTTCTGAGTTTACAAGAGGTAACTGAGATACCTGTTGCCTGCTGCCCAGGTATCTTACCAAGTCGAGTCTTTGCCCGGCCAGCTCGACTGCTTCTCTGCCCGGCATGGCTGACCAAGGCATGCGGTTACGGCTTGTCGTGCGTCGCAATGGGCTTCCTGAAATTCGTCTCATGTGGAACGTGCGGCTAGATGGCAATCCCACCATCGCCAAACTACTCGAACAGCTCAACGACGATATCCCGCTGGAGAGCGACGACTGGGGGCTTGAAGACTATGTCGTCGCGCTGCACGACGATGACGGTACCGACTTCGAATGTCTACATTACCAACCTGTTAGGAGCGTGCTGAAAGCGGATGATCGAGTCTAGTAAGCAAATCGGGTCTGATACCCCGTCCTGGTGGCCTGAGCTGACCGATTTTTAGCATCCGTGCTCTGCAGAGGGACGACCACCGACGCCGACGCGTCAGCGGTCGCGACCAGATATCGTCGGACGGCAGGCACTTGATTGACGGTGTACCATTCGGCCGGCCACGCCTCAGATCCGCCACCGGGCGTCCAGCTGTCTACATCCCCCCTCGAAAGCGAGCCCGGCTTACATATGCTCAGCCAGACGATAACGTGAGCGAAGATGTCGATACTGGCCGGGACAGCCCAGTCCTCATGCTCACAAACGGCGAAAATCACATGGGAGGGGACCCTACGAACGCTCCTGCTCTGCCTCTCTACAATAGCGAGGACGACTCGGAATCGGACGATGCCGATTTTGCGGACAATGGGGATCAGAGCAGTTCGAGTGATGAGTCTTCACTCGATGAAGAGTCGGAAGATGAGCACATGGAAGATGACGCGAGCCTGAACAATGGTCCTGACAGACAAGGAAACGAGGGAGAATATGGACAGGAAGACAGCGAAGATCTGTCTCAGGAAGCACGCGATCTAGCTTCGGAAAACGCTACTTTGGTTGTGCCGACGGATGCGGAAAAAGTTCGCGCCCTGAAGGCAGCGTTTCCCACCGCGCCAAATGTAGCATGTGATTCAATATTGACAGTCTCAAGAGGTAGCCTCAAGGCGGCGTACAAGGTACTGGCAGAGTGTTATGCTCCCCAAATACCCCTGAAGCAGATGCTGTCCTCGGTGTCCCAGGGTGCGTACCGACTCGAGGGCTCACGGCGCCGAGCAGCACAGGCACAGGCTGGTGAACACCCTCCTCAAGACACCTTGTCCACACCTGTGGCCTTACCCTCTCCAGGAATTGAAGAAGCCGAGGAAGATGAGGGGAGCAGCCTAGATGATGAACTCGTGCGGAAATATGGTTGGTACACCTCGATTATCTTTCCGCGAACATCTGGCCAGCTCTGTCATGGGTCTGTGCTGCTCTTCGTTGCGAGCTCTGTTAGCTAACTTGCGCGTTTCAGACCACGCAGGCTTCCCTCCCGGCACTATCACGTCGGGCGAAGGACTCGCACATATGGCCACGGCTTCCACCTCGTTTGCTAGCAGCAGTAAAGCCAGCCATTTGACCGAGGCCACATCCACAACCATGAAAGCAACGCAAGAGGAACCGGCAGGACCCGACCACATTAGCTTGAGCAGTGATAGCTCGAGCAGCGATGGCCCCGGCGATGCGAGTGAGAGCGAGAGCGATGGTGATGCGAGCGAGAGCGATGGCCCCGACGATGCGAGCGAGAGCGATGGACAGTCATCTGGTCACTCTTCTTCATACAGCTCAGAAAGTGAGGATGGCTCGGACGATGAAAATGATGAGCCGGATCGGGCAGGCGCCCATCATGCTTCGAGCCCCACGAGATCATCCAGTGACCAGGATAGCAGTAGTAACAGTGACAGCGATGATGATAGCGATAGCGATAGCGATGGCGGCCCGGAAGAGCAGTCGACCAAGGAAGACGCCAATCACACCGCTACCAAGCAAGCGACGGAGAACAAAGTCACTCGAGCCAAGCTGTCTGTGCCCGAACTCAAAAAGAGCGAGGCGTATAATCCCGTCCCGCCCGGGGCCGGAAAGGAGAGCACCAGGAAGCGTAATGCCCGGAGAAGGATAGCCAAGCTCGCTAAAAGGGAGGCTGAGGCGTCGACTTCTGCAAAGGCAGTATCCGAAACAGCATCGGCCGAGAACGAGAGTGCTGCCGATCAAGCCAAATTGCTCTTCGAGGCCAAGCGGAAAGCATTGCTTGACGCAATAGCATCCGGCGGGATCGAAGTGAGCCGCTCAGGTGAAACAGCTATCGAGCAGAGCAGCACTCACAAACGGAAGCGCTCGGAAGACACAGATGCCGGCCCAGGCCATAGTGACGAAGCTGGTGGTACCGAGGCGCCCGTTGAGTCTGTCGATGGGGATCGCTCCCATACGCCCGGCAGTGAGAAGAGACGTCGTGTCGATCTTGGTGCCGGCCGCCGTCTGGTCTTTGGAGCGCTGGGACTTCGGAATCCGAAGAACAAAGCAGACGAAGATGAGCTGCGCGACAAGTTGAAGAGCAACATCCGACAAACCGCACCTCTGCAACAAGCCGCTACGAGCGAGACGCCAGCTCAGTCAGCTCAGCCAGCTGGCTCGGCAAGCAGTGTCGCAGACGAGGCCGCGTCAGCGGATGCGTGGAAGCTCAAGATCAACTACCGAGCTGTGGAATGCTGTCACGAGGGCGTCGAACTCAGCCCGGCACCGTTTCCCTTTCAGCAGAGATGGGACCCGCAGCAGCGAAGTTCGAAAAAGAACAAGCGCGGAGGTCAAAGTAAGAGAAAGGAGCGGAACCAACCACACTTTTATCAGAACGATGGCGGTGGCAACAAGAGGAAACGGGCCGGCTCAGAAGCAGGAGGCATGCATGATGGCTTCTACGACGACACCGAGCCCGCACATGAGACGACCGAAGCCGGTCTCACCCTGAACTACGACGATAGCGAGTACCCAGAAGAGCAAGGCGACACCAACGAGCTGCTCAACGAGACGAGCCAGAATTCCGACCTGGACGATCTACCCTCCCTGCCCCCAGACGTGTCGGCCCTGCCTGCGCTCCGTCCTGGTCAAGCACAGGTAGGAATGGTGATATCGTGGCAGAAATGGTCCTGCTCCTCGGCAACCAGCTGGCAGCCACAGCTGTCCAGAGTGACTGCTATCGTTGTCCGGGTGGACGAGGACGCTGCCACGCTCGAGGTCTGCCTGGCCAAGAGGGACCGCCACCTGGACGGAAGGGAGAAGCGCTACGATGACAGGACTGGTCAGCGGGTCTATGACAAGTTCGAAGCGCCCGATCTTGACGAAGAAGAAGAAGAAGTCAACGACGGCGGGGATGATGGATACAGAACTGTTCCGTGGGTATGTAGCGAACGAACATCTCTGATCACGTAGGGCACTCGACCAGCTTAGACTACTGACTGACACATTTGCTGCATTAGGCCGATATGCTAGACCCGCGGATCCTGCAGCAGCCGTTGGAGCCGACGATTGTAGTCAACGTCAAGTCGCAGGACACCGGCATGGCGACGGCAGGATCGACGGATACTGGGACCGAGAAGCCAACCGAGGAGCCAACCGAGGAACCAACCGAGGAACCAAGTGAGGAGGAACCAGAGTCTGTCATCCCCGAAACGATGCCCATCTCGGACCCAGGAGACCCGGTTACGGATGATGAAATGGAGGACTGGGAGCCTGCTGTGGATTCCCCGATCCTTGCCGCAAGTAGCCCACCTTCCCGTCAAGCTGGAATAGACCAGGAGACAACTGACATGCCCATGTCCGACTCAACTCAGATCAGCAGTCCATCTAGACAGCTTCACGAGACCACTAGCCAGGCAGCCAGCAGTGACCTCCCAGCGCATGGCGATCCAGCCAGCATGGAGGATATACAGCTGGGCGACTTTGAGAGCGATGCTCTTGCCGGGACCCCGAAGGCTCTGCAGCGCAAGACGACAGTGCCAACCTCGACCGCCAGTCTACATAATGGGCGGCAACCAGACTTCTCCATGAACGACGACGGCGATGATAATGGCAGCGGTCTCGTATCGGACTTGTTCATCCCAGCTGCCGACCAAGGTTATCAAGGGCTAGAGACCAGCCCGCTGCCGGCAGATCGCTCATCCACTCCCATTCCCGCGCCTCTGCCGACCACTCCTAGCAAAGGGGACAAGACTCGGAATAGGACCAGTGGGGATCTCAACTCGAAACCATCACCGGCAGCATCGTGTCACTCCACGTCATCTCTGGGTTCGCTCAGTTCGATATGGTGTACGGCGCGCACGTCCCGCAGCACGCAAAGACCGTCTAAGCCGCAACCCTCGTCTTCGGCCCGGGAAAGTGAGACGGCAAGGGTTCGGCCAAGAGCCCTCCGGGATCGTACAGCTTCTTCTCCTGCATCAAAGACAGCCAAACCTGGCGTTTCTCGGACACTCCAGGTTAAAACAGAAGAGGCCTCTTCATCACACCGATATCAGCTCCCCTCGTTGCGTGCTCCAGTTGAAGAGGTACGTCCCCTGCGTCGAGACGGCGTGGTCTCGTCCATATCGCCGCCGCCACCTAGAAGGGGGCCGTCAACACAGGGGAAGCAGAAGCAGAAGCAGAAGCGGAAGCAGAAGGAGAAGGAGCCGCTCCCGATCCCTGCCGGCTCGCAGGTGATCGACCTCCTCTCCTCGGATTCGGAGACCCTGTTTGTGGAGGACTACGCGGATGACGATGTCGACGAGACGTATTCGCCCGCCGGCAGCAGGAATAGCTTGCCCAGTGGAGAGGGGTGGGTGCAGAAGAAGACGAGGGCGGATGCGGGTAGACGGAGGACTACTGTGAAGGGGTAGTGATGATTCGATGAAGTCAAATCGAGTCTGCACTAGGTTAATTGCTTTAGGCACCATGATGGGTCTTGTGAGTGAGATTGATTTGAAAAATGGTTTCCGGTCCCGTGCTTGGTGCTGGTCTTTTACTAGAGAGGGGAAATGGTATGGGGATTAGACAAAGAGAAGCTTCGGTTCGGTTAGGCCAAATGGCATGTTAGGGTCCTGTCTCAGGGAGTCCTTGCTCGGGCGTGGAATGCTTTACTTGTGCAATGACAGATGCTACTCCGATAGAGTTAATTTGATGCATTTGTTACCCTCAAGTTTCCCTCCTTATTTCCATGATGCTAGCTAAGTAGCTACGTGGTCTTAATGGGATAGCATTGCAAGACATGCTATCTGTCCCGCAGAAGAAGGCAGCTAATCTTGGGGAAGTTGGCACATGAATCTTTACGACCTGATCTCGATTAAGGCGGGCTTGTGAAGGTACACGGGTACCATAGATTGTTACCGGACATTACCCAGTAAGTAAGTTAGGGACTTGAAATACTTTGTCTGGGGGTTGGAGTGAAGACTATGAAGTACGTGGATGGTTTGTCAAAATCAGCTTGAGGGTGAATATGTTAATTGTGTATATTTGGCGATGAGAATGCGGTTTATTATTTTTTCATGAACAGGCAGACAGACACAGGGCACGGTTAAGGGTAAAGTGGTGTTTATGTTGTATGTCTTTTTTTGATATTTCTTAGCTCACAGGAGAAGAGAAGAGAAGAGAAGAGGACCAGACCAGACTGAATAGAACAAGTACAAGACAGGATAATGTATATAGGATAGGTGGGAGGAGAGGAGTGTGTCTGGTCTTTTGACTTTTGCTTTCTTATGTTTCTCTCTCTCTCTCGCTCTCTCTCGCTCTCTCATAAACATACACAGACTTCTCAGTCTCTGCGTCCATGTTTTTCTCTTTCATTTCTCCCTCTTCCCTTCTACCTCTTCCCTTCTTTCTTTTCTTTTTTCCTTTCTCTTCGTTCTTCCTTGGGTCTCGAGTCTTGTCTTGCTCAGACTTTCTTTTCCTGGAGCAGATGGATGGATTTCACGTGACGAGCAAGGGGTAGGTAAGGTAGTTGATTATCGAAATTTGAACAATTGATTGAGTTTCGGCAAGGGAAGTTGGTCTCTGAAGGTAGAAGTAGAATATAATATAAATCAATTACTCCTCGCCCCGTCCTTGGAAGCCCTCAACTCGTTCATCTTGGCGACGCGCTTCTTGAACTCGACGTACTGGCACTTTTCGTAGCTGTGTCTCTCGTCCTATATTCCTCCCCCCCAACCCCACGTTTTTTAGTGGATGGACGAACAATGCTCTTCGTAGGTGTGTGTATATAGAAGGGAGGTTATGAAAGAGGGAAAGGAGAGGAGGAAAGGAAGAATTAATTACCTCGCACTTCCACGGCATGTACCACGTCTCCTGCCGGCACCGGTTCAGCGGGATGAGCAGGCCGGCGCAGCTGTCGCGGTACGCGAGCGGGAGCTTGGCCTCGCGCATCTCTTCGCGGGTGGCTTCTGTTGGTTTGAAACACACCTGTTAGCTGGGGTACGTCTTGGGTATTATTATTCGGAGGCAGCGCAGCGGATTGGGAGGGAGTGTGACGTTCGATATAGGTATAAGTCTAGGTATAAGTGTGGACGGAGGGCGGACGTACTGGCTGGTGCCTCGGGGGCACTGCTGCTGCTGAACAGACCCATGGTATCTATCTATTTTTCGGCCGGTCGGTCGGTCGTTCGGTGCGGTGGGTTGATGGCTGGCGAGAGGCGAAGTCGGGTCGGGCGAGAGAACGCGCTCTCGGTTTCGTGGTTGGTATGGGAAGTGGTGGCCGTGGCGTTGTTGCTTTCTCTCGCTCGCCTCGAGTCAATTGTTCGTCAAATGTCCAATGTCGAAAGTACCGACGTTAGGTGTGTACCTAAGCAGCAGTATGGAGGTTCCATGCTAGTGAATTTCATGTAACCATGGACATACCGTTCCTTACGTAATTCAATTGATGAGCCTCATTGGTTGCGCGGAGCTACTGTGGGGTTGTTGCGGTCTGTGCTTCCTTTTGAGGTTCTTATGCTGGAGCTTGAACCTGTCGGAGAGCAGGAAACTTGAATTTGAAATGCGCCACTCATATAACTCACTTTTACTATGCAGGACGCAAGAGAAAGAGAATTGGCGCGAGGTTTTTGTTTTCATCTATTGTGACCACCCCTCTCTTCTCCTCTCAAGAATTGAGGTTGTATGAAAAAAAAAACACACTGACTAGCTAGGTACACACCAATATTGAGAGAGAGAGAGAGACAGAGATTCTCTTCTTCTCATCTCTCAGATCCTTCAAGAACGCCAAACAGTAATTACTCAACCGATTGAATCCTTTTTAAGCCCCATTGCCCCTGCCCCTGCGCGCATTACAGGAGAACCTCTTTCACTCTCTCCATCCGTCCAGATTTTGCTGTACCGACCGGTTGAACCAAATGGTAGATGCATGATGGGGGCCCTTGAATATGATATGATATTGATGACATGATGAAAAAAACAAACATAGAAACGTACTTGTGCAGGCCGATATCATTGGAAGTGCAAGAGTGTGAGGTGGAATTGCATTAGGTGAGTGAAATCGCAGGTGAGTAGGTGGCCCCAAGCTTTGCCTTCTCTGCTGACCGTGAGTGATAGCGGAGGGGTATAGCTACTCGGCCAAGTCGGCAGGTAGCAGGTAGTTACCCGTCCTCATGAGTGCTCTATCCTAGTGGAGTGATTAGGATTAACCCAAAACGACAAGACATGAGAAATGGGAGAAAAGGTGTTGGTCCCCGACTTCCTAGCATTCCTGTTTAACCCTCAGGTAATTATAGGGTGGTGGGCTTCTCTCGGCTTTTACTGGGCCTGCTATACCTTCTTCCTACCTCGGACTGGGTGTGAAAGCGATAGAATAAGCAGTTCCGAAACAAGTGATGGGAAAGGGAGGTTGACCTTGAGAACAGCAGCCCAGACACCGGAATGACCATCTGATGTTGGGAAACAAGACAGGACTATTAGAACACTGGACAAGAAAATCAAAGGAGGAGGTGGAAAGGCATGCATCTTTGGGTGACATTCTATTATAACAGGAGCGGGAGGACGTAACAGCAGGAGGAACTACCCCCCACGGAGGCTCCCCGCAGATCGGCGGTGGCTGTGGCTGTCCGACGGTCGATGATGCGAGGATCTGCCACTCCTCGCACCACTCGCAGAGCCGCTTCCGGTCACGCTCCCTCTGCTACCGGAAACACTGCCACGGCTTCCATCAGCCACGGTAGACCCACCTGCACCTCCTCGTGCCTGTGCTTTGCCGGTGCCAGGCATCATGTACCCGTGCGCCGGATGGGAGTGCGATTCCGGGACGTAGAGCTGACCGTTGGAGAGAAGCGAGCCCGTACCTCCTGCTGATGCTGCTGTCGTGGCGCCATGCGAGGATGGGCTGTTGTTCTGCTGTGATTGCGACGACTCGCGCCGCAGCCCGAGCTTGGAAGCGTCGCTGCCATATACGTAGCCGACGTCCTCACCTGCGCGCATCGTCTGGTGGTCGGCCGAGCTCGCGTACAGCTGGTCGTACGTGGAGGATGATGATGTCTCGGCCGTTGTTGCGGATAGACCCCTCGACGACACGGCTGTGTTGTAGGCCGACTCGTAGGACGGGTGCATGCTCGCTCCGTACGCCGTCACGTCCGACATGCCCGCCGTCGTCTTGCTGCTGGGTCCTGCGCTGCTGCTGTTGCTGTACAGGTGCGCGGCGTCCCCGCGATAGTTGCCGGACGAGCTCGTCAGCGTGCGGCTTACGCTCGAGTGCAGCCTGTCCGAGGCCAGGATCCGGTCGGACGCGCCGCTGCTGGGCAACGACGCCGCCATGCTCGATAGGGAGAAGCCCCCCTGCGCGCCATCGCCGCTCACGGTCGCGGGGCGGTGCACTAGGCTCCCGTATGAGAACGGTGTCGCGGCTTGTACTTGTACGTCGGTATCCATGTAGACCGACTTCCCGCGCCCGACGTTGGTGTACTGGTGGTACGAGGAAGGGATGATGGGCGCCGGTTCCGCAGTCACCATCTGGTACGGCGCGTAACTCAGACCGTAGTCGGCGCCGCCAGCGCCAGCGCCGCTGACATCGTCCGTCGCTCCGTAAGCGGCGCCCGCCGTCGTCGCCGCCGTTGTCGTCCAGCCGGCCATGGCGGGGTAGTATCCCTTGCTGCTGTACGACGGGTACGCGGCGCTCTGCCGGTACGACGTCTCGGCCCCGCCGCCCGTCATGTCGTGGGTGGCCGCGGCGTACTGCGTGAGCGAACTCAGGGGCGAGACGGGGCCGCGCGTCTGGTGCGCGTACGGCCGCGCGGCGTCGAGGTTGTAGGTGTAGTCGCCGCTGCTGTCCTTCATGAAGGGCGTTTCTTGGGACGAGACCTAGCCGGCCGGTTTTCACACACGACACACGAGTCAGGAACGGGATGTGGGAAAGCATGCATGTCGTGCGCTGGAAGCAAAGAGGGTGTGTGGTGGTGGTGGTGGTGGTTGTTCTTTTTGTTTTGTGTGTACACGTACTCGGAGAAAGAGACACGGCTCATGGTTGGCGTTCTTACAGTTGCTGCACGGCCCTCCATTGCCCGGATCACCGCTGCATCGGATCTTGCGTTTGCGGCATCTCCCACACTTCTCGAATTGGATTTGTCTCAAGTCAGTAACTGTCTATTCCTCGGGCCGATTGAATAGGACATGGAGAGGGGGAGTGAGGAGGGAGCTCGAGAATATCTCTCCCCAGTGATGGGTCTAAGGTGACAAGAACTGTAGTGCTGACGGAGGGGATGACGGTGATGACGGAAGCGGGAGCGGTGTCAGGGGCTGAAGACTACAGGGAACGTTCATCAAAGGGGCACAAAGGGGAAACGGGATCTTCATTATCTTACCGCGACAGCGATCCGCTTACGGGGTGGATCCGAATCCTCTCGGTCTGCCATGTTCATAGCCCGGTTATCGTAGGAGGAGGAGGAGGAAGAGGAGGAGGAGAGGTAGAAGCGGCGTTCGGGGTAGGTGAGAGAGTATGGCGGACAGGCACGGCTATATCGTCTGCTGCCTCCAGCAGCTTCGCTGGGAGTACAAAATGTGGGAGACACCATTTAAACGTTTTTTCCCCTTTCTAGGTCCCCCCTCGTGTGTATGATTTGTTTGCTCTTCTTCTTCCTCTTCCTCTTCTTCTTTCCTGCTTCGTCACTTTTTGTGCTGCCAACCCCCCCTGCCCTGCACTGTTATTTCCGGCGGAGGGTCTTGGCCAACGGAAAGGCCTGATATGTGAGATACGTGGGAGAGCCAAGGTTAGGTACGCTGCCCTAGCCGAAGAGGCGATGACCTGGCCGCGCTTGACAGGGAATAGTGTTGTTCGACTGGTCTCTCTCTGGGCTATAGAGAAGGTAGCAAGCAAGCAGACAAGCAAGCAAGCAGGAGAATTAGCAAGGGTTCGGACTGGAAGCAAGCCTATAGAATTCCGAGGTAGTCCGACGGGGAGAGAGCTAGGGGGCCGAGAGTGGGAAAGAGAAGAGAGATCGAGAGAGGAGAGTGAGAGAGGGAAGGAAGGACAGAGGGGACCGAGGGACACGGTTCTCGTTTCTGCAACCAGAGGCTGTTGTCACTCAGGAAGTAATTCCGAGATGCCTGTGTGAGTCGTTTCTGTGTCAGCCTCGAACTGAAGCAGAGGAACAGGAGTACACACACACACACACGCATACGCACACACCCAACGTGGAAGAAATGAGGCCAGGCTTTCACGGCTGGGCTCTCCCCCAGATGGGTTGTCAAACCTCGAGTGTTTCAAAGGAGCGGATAGAAATGCCAGTTCCCAGCGCGCGCGTCAGCCCAAAGGTGGATATCGGTTGAGAAACAAACATAACATGGGGAAAAGGGGAACAAAAACATGACGGGATGCTCCAAATCTCTTGTTATGTTATACCTCGTGCGACCCTTCGAGACACCACTCCCGGCCCAGGACTCCAAGTACAAAGCTCATCATCCACCCTTCTCATCTAGCCTGAAGTAGGTAGTCCTGGACAGGCCCTCTAGTAGTCGCAGCGTGTGCAACGTTAGGCGCTCGTGAGGGACGACCACGGTGCATCCATGGTCCTGTAAACTGCCGCCTCCTCTCTCGGAAACTTGCAGGTTGTTTGTTGTTGTGTGAGGGACAGCACTTTTGCCCCCGGTCCATGTGCCTTGTCTGACTTCCGCTTACCCTTTCCCTTTTCCTCTTCCGCTCTGAACCAGCTCTCATTCTCCTATTATCTCTTTCCCCTGTCCCCGTTGTCTACCTCATGCGCACCCCTGGTCCGTCCCCCCAATGGTGATCCACACGCTTTCTCGTCGTACTGATCCCCCTCCCCCCTCCCCCCCCTTGTTCCTCCAACGATGCCTAACAAGTGTCGTCTTCGACTGCATCCGGCCGTGCAATTTCCCAAGGACTTGATACGCCGGCTTGTTGACAGTCTCTGACATAGTAGATATATACCCTAAGTTTTGTTTCAGCGTGAGACTGACCCATTTCCGATCCGCTTTCACACCAATATATAACCATATCTCGCCACGGAAAAGCACGTGCTGGCACGTGTTCTGGATGGTATTGCACTCGCCAATAATACAATGCAAGGAGAGAAACAAGAGAGGAAACGAAACGTACATGAGGGATGACGCACCGAGGGCGCGTCACTCCAGAGTGAGTGACGTGGGGCACTAGTAAGTACCCTCTCGATTCGCCTCAGGCACTGATGCTCATCTCTCATTCGACACGAATATGACCCCCAAATATGTCACTCAAGTTACTGGGGTTAGTGTATGCAGTGCGCTCCTCGATGTGATGGCGATGACATGTTTGATCAGACTGTGCTCGGAACAAACCACAGAGAGAGAGAGAGAGAGGACTTGCCTCAAGCCAGCATTGGGTGACACAGACACACAGAACACAGCCGGCACTTTCTCCGGGGACCAAACGCCTGACACCAGCATGAACGACGAGAAAATGGCACTCACTCTTGACATTTATTTGTTCCTGACATGCTGCCCTGCATCGCTGCATCTCGTTTATCCCCTGTCCGACCCAAGGTTAACCTACCACAAAGCTTGTCTGCTCATGTAGTGTGTCGTGGAGCTCTCCGTTCGTCGAACAGAGAAGCAAGCAAGAAAGCAAGCAAGCAAGCAAGCAAGCAAGCAAGCAAGCAAGCAAGCAGGATGAGGTCGACAAGGAAAAAAGATGACAGGTCGTGGAAAGAAGCGATTTGCCCCAACGCCTGTGTGCGCAAGGTCAGCAGAGCAAACTGAACAAACCTGACGTGATTGTTTCTGCTTGTTGGCTGTTGAGCTGACGACGATGCTGTTGGCTTTTGGATGGATCAACGTCGCCCGCGTCAGTCTCACCCCAGCCGCCGATGGAAAGACAAACGAAAGGTGAGACAGTGACAGCGGCGCGTGCAGGAACTCTCAATCTTTTCGGTGCGACGGTCGACACAGGGACCAGGGATCAAGGACCAGGACCTGGACAGGCAAGGCATCCGGTTGGTATTTCTGGTATTTTGCTGGACGCGTACGTGCAGCTGAAGAGCTGACCTGGCGATCACTGAGACTGCTGGGCAAGGGCAGTCCGGATGGTGTCCCCGCGCCTCTAAAAAACAAAAATTTCTCACTAGGTACGTCGAGAGGGCGGAGGAGGCCGTTGTTCGACCAGAAACGTGTATATTGAGCATTTCTAGCAAACGCCCCGTGGTGCCCTTGTGGTGCCCTGACAGAGATTAATATGGCTTTTGTCCGACACCCCATATCAACGGGCCAAGAGGAGGTTCCGTTTGTTTGCGATTTATCATCTGCCCCCCCCTAAGTCAGCCCCAGGCCAGTCAGTTCATACCAATCGCGTGTTTAAGGTAGATAGTCTATGAATAGATAGATAGATAGATAGATAGATAGATATCGAGATCGATTGGCATCCGCTAATCTCATCTAAATAATGCAGCCCACCACGGCTACTGGGGGCCGGGGAAGAAGAGCCGGACCTTGCAGAATTTTTTTTTTCTTGGTCTGACCACTGCTGCTATTGAATGGGTGGGTGGGTGGTGGGTGATCCGTTTGTCTTCCCATTCTAGAATGGCTACCTACCCTAGGAGACCAGCCACTTATTTAGAGATACTTGGAGGAATTCTTCAACAAACGCGCGGCTTCAGTCCTCAGCAAGAGAAGCTGATTCGGAAGATAAGAGGCTTGTCTCCTGCCCTCGACCGTCTTTCGGGCATTTCTGTACCTTGCTGAGTCCTCAGTCCTCCTGACAAAGACTTGTTATTCAGTTGGAAGTTAGCACAGCCACACTAGACTAGGCACAACTTAGTCCTTCGCCCCTCTTTAGAGTACTGCTTCTCACTGTCTGTTTTCTTCAAGGTCCCTAGATGAGATACTAAGACCGTGAGATTAAAAGAGGTCAAGGGGTTACAGTCTGAAGTGGATTTCCTTTTCATTGCAATTCGGGATGAAATAAGTGGGAACCAGTATAACCTAAGGTTAGATATCCTCAGCCCAGGGCCAGTTTACCATGTGATATTGACCCTAGTACATGAGTATTCCATATTTTACCACTCATCATAATCCAGGTTAAATCATCATGTAGCTGGGCCTGTTTGCCGTGCTTCTCATGTGATTTTTCGTATCATGTCTGGTCGCATAACCGGACGGCCTGGGCCAGGGGATCGATCGTTGTTTCTATAGCGGACCTCTCAGTGTCGACAACAAGCATGATTTGTACACTCATTCTAAACATTGCAACTTCAAAGCTCGCATGAGCCGACTGCTTGTTTGCCCTTTAATTTATAATTGTTGTTGTTTTGGGTTGTTGCGTGGGGGCACTGTCGGTTACTTGAACACTCCTTCAGCAACCTGAGGCACAAAATGAACATGTAGACTTCAGCTCTCAGGTACCTACCGAAATGAAGCCCCAGCATACTGTATTTCAGCCACCCCTATCTTCAAACTTCTTTTGGATCAATTCTGTATATCCGAAAGTATGGTCCAAGGCCAAGGCAACACACCATGTTGAAGTTTCTTCCCGAAGCTGGTGGAATCTACCCAAACTCTCCCGCCCTACTTGTAGACTACCAAGAAACATCCCCAAGCCGAACGTTGGCGTTGGGGGTCATTGCACTAACCTACATGTATCTATCTAGTCTTGACCTGTTGGGGGGATGGCGAGTCTGGAGCTGGGGATGGGAAAATTGGAGCTAGCTCGCTCACTCCCCACTCTCGATGTGGATGAGGAGCCCATTACGAAATCAGAACAAAGCATCCGGAGCCGCGTCGCGTGTTGAAGCGGATTGAGACCTGTTGTTTTGCGCGTTCGATGTGGACGATACATAAACAATGCTCTGCATCACGCGTGACTCCTGTATAGTCGGCGCTGGTGATAAGCATACCTACTATAAGCCCCAAAGACACTCAAGATCGCAAGCTGAAGTCATCCTTCCTTGCAGTTATGTAAGATTTCGTGTCGATTAAGTGTATAGTTAGTGATATATTTCCTTGAACGAGAAATATTGGATGCGGGTTAACCTTAGCAGAGATTGGTAGTTGCTTCTTGGGACCCATAATAGGCTTAGCACATCGCCGATAGCCTCCCCTATTTCCCTCCCCCCTCTACCCCCCTTATCTCTCAAATCGGCCTTCTGTTGGCTCAAACTTTGGCAAGGTTGGTCATTTAAACGTGGCGCACCTACAGAAAAAGGAAAGAGTTTTTGTTGCAATCGGATTACTAGATTACCTACTTCTCATGCAGATTTCATATGCAACACTGCATAGATCGCTTTCTTGACCGTGTAACTTTGACTTGGCCACCACTGAAAGTTGCTGTATTAAACCTTGAAGTTCTGACTTGAAACACGCTTACATAAGCTAGTATGGAGGAGCTGGAGATAGAGCGGCAGACATCGGGCGTTGCGGCTCAGGATGAGGATCGCCTGGCCCAGTTCGGTTACAAGCAGGAGTTGAAGCGCGACTGGGTATGTGCCCTCCCCTTATTAGGTTTGCTTCTCGGAGAGGATTCCGACTGACATCGGCCGGCGCCGAGTGGAATAGGGTCTGGCGCACAACTTTGGTGTCTCCTTCTCCATCATCGTAGGTTGGCCCACCCCTTCATGCAAGGCCTTCGTACTGAAATAAGACGTCCCGTAAAAAGAGTGTCATCACAGGTCTCACGACGCTGTTCTCCTATGGGCTGAATACAGGCGGTCCCGCTGGTATGTCTTAAGCTTCTTCTTGCTCATGATGTCATCTGAGCTTCGTATTCCTCTAACGGTTAACCGGCTTGGACCTGCAGTGATGAGCATCGGATGGATCGTGGTGTCTTTTTTCACCCTCACCGTCGCTGTGGCCATGGCCGAGATCGTCTCGGCCATCCCCACGAGCGGCGGACCCTACTTCTGGGCAGCCCTCATGGCGCCGCCCCGGTTCTCTCCCTTTGCCGCCTGGATCACGGGCTGGTTTAACCTGCTCGGTCAGGTGGCCGTGACGACGGGCATCTCGTTCGGACTCGCCAACCTGATCGCCACCATCGCCACTGTCAAGAACCCCAGCTACGAGCCCACGCCGGCCAAGACCATCGGCATCTACGCAGCCGTGCTCGTCTCCCACGGCCTGGTCAACACCTTCGGCGTGCGCGTCTTGAAGTACCTCAACAACGTCTCCATCGTCCTGCACTCGGCCGGCGTCACCTCCATCGCCGTCGCCCTGCTCGCCAAGGCCCCGAAGCATCAGCCCGCCTCCTTCGTCTTCGGCTACCTCAACGACGGCACCGGCCTTGACGGCAGCCCCGGCTGGGGCGAACGGGCCTCTCAGGCCTATGTCGTCGTCTGCGGCAGCTTGCTGGCCCAGTACACGCTCACGGGGTTCGATGCCTCGGCGCACCTCTCCGAGGAGACGCGCAACGCGTCCTGGTCGGCGCCCATCGGCGTTGTGTCGTCGGTTGGTTTCAGCGCCCTCTTCGGCCTCCTCGTCTTGCTCTCCTTCCTCTTCTCCATCCAGGACTTCCAGGCCACGCTCAACACGCCCTACGAGCAACCCGTGCTCCAGATCCTGGTCGACGTCTTCGGCGAGGACGGCGCGCTCGCCCTGTTCAGCCTCATCATCGTATGTGTCTGGCATTGTGGCCTCTTCAGCATGACCTCCAACTCGCGAATGATGTTCGCCTTTGCCCGCGACGGCGGCATACACCCCTTCTTCCACCAGGTCGACACACGCTTCAAGAGCCCCGTGCGAGCGGTCTGGCTAGCGGCCCTCCTGAGCTTCATTCTGGCATTGCCGTCCCTCGGCAGCAGCGTCGCCTTTGCTGCTGCCACGAGCATCGCCACCATCGGCCTGTACATCAGCTATGGCATCCCCATCGTCCTCGGCCTGATCTGGCACGAACGTTTCGTCTCGATGAAAGGGCCCTTCAACCTCAGAGGCCTGAGCAGGGTCGTCGCTTTCGTGGCTACCTGCTGGGTTCTGGCCATCACCGTCATCTTTGTCCTGCCGACGGCAAACCCCGTGACCAGCGAGACCCTCAACTACACAGTCGTCGCCGTGGGCATCATTGCCGCCGGTGCGACAGCCGCCTGGCTCTTCTGGGCAAGGAATTGGTTCACGGGCCCTGCCGCAGAGGTCACCGACGCTATGGCGAGGGGCCTGGATCTGACCGACCCCAGCACCACAGAAGACACGAGGGGTGGAGAGAAAGCAGCCGGGGATATCAAACGAGCGGCTAGGTAAAGGGTGAATTTGCCAGGACCTAGGAACAGAAGTGGGAAACAGCGTGGGTTTGGTTGTCAGATAGCTTCATCCATGCTACGAGTTGAGATATATTGGGCAGACGCACGAGGTAACGTTCAAAAGGGGTATATGTACTATTCGAAAGCCGGCAATGGATGCGACGACGTGAAAGCATGAGTAAGCCAGGGCGCAGTGCTCGGTGTGCAATCAAGCCTCGCCGCGTCGGCCCTCCCGTTCCTTGTCCTTGTCCTCGTCCTCGCCAAACTTGGTTATACTAGACTCTAGCAATGGCCTCCTATCCCTCCGTAACACAACGCCGTGTCGGATCTTGTTCTTTATCGTTGCCACCTCCTTGTGCACCCTGGCTTCTTCCTCTTCCACAGTGAGCATGGTACCCTCGAGGATGAGGTATCCGTGGTCGCCGCTGACGGGGATCTCGTACTGCTTGATGCGGAACCGTATCGGTACGTCGCTGGTGACTCTGTTGCCCTCCCCATCTACCCAGTATCCGGTTGTGTGCACCTCCCTGTGGCCCATTTTCGGTTCCGCCACTTCCTCATCCATCTCCTCCTCCTCTTCGCTTTCCACGTTATTATTATGTAGCTGCGAAACCCATTTCCAGTCTCGAGGGAGTCGCTCGGATTCGATAGAGGCGTTGAACTTGCCCCAGCAGACGACTCCGATGTGACCTGCGCTCTGCAAGTTCACGAGGCCTTCTAACCACGCGCCGCGCAAAGGCTTGAAGATGTCGATCTCGGCCGTGAGCCAGCCGAAGCACACGGCGTGTTCGTTGATGGACTCGAGCAGGATCGCGTCGTCCCCTCCGCTATTCTCCGTGAGCGAGGCCTTCCCGGGTGCCTCCCCCACGCGGACATTGCGGTATGCCAGGAGAACACCGCGGAAGCTGGGCACGTAACGGTTGAGCAGAGGGTTCAGATGTTGATTCGTATAGCCTTGTATGGGGTCTTTGACGCCGGACGGGTGGAGCGGGAGATACTGTGACACAGTCTGGGTGTAGAATGGATACTGATGGGAACTCGTTCCCGGCTGCTGGGCGCTGGCTGGGGGCTTCCCAGGTGCCGATGAGAGCACCACCACATTGTCTGGTCCTCTGTGCTTCTCCTTTCTCTCTTTCTTCTCCTTCTCGTCCTTCTTCTCTTTCTTCTCTTTCTTGACCTTTGTGTCTTCGTGGTCGCTTACGATTTCGGGTTCCCTTTCCTTCTTCGACTTCTTCTTCTTGCTCTTCGTGGTGGACGCTGTTTGATCGACATCCTCCTCCGGGGCGTCCTGGGTCTCTGTACTTCTCTCGTGCGTCTGAATGTCTGCGGGTGGCTGGTCTTCGAGGGCAGCGGCGGTGCTCTTGGAGCGCTTGTTTTTCCTCTCGGGTACAGAGGTGCTGGCCGGGTCGCGATGTCGCTTCTTGCTGGCTTTCTCGCCCTTGGAGTGGCTCCGGGAAGGATCTTTGGAAAAGTCGGCCATGGCCTCTGCATTGCCGGCGCCCATGTTGCCAGGCCGAGACGTGAACTGTACTATCCTGATCGCAGGAGCCGACCGAAAGAGTTGGCGTATCAGGTACGGACAGGGATGCTTTTACTTGGCCAAGAAAGCTGATGGTCTTCACCTTGGACTTCGTGAACGCGGATGACAAGGTTGGTTGGTGAAAGACAAAAACGTATTCAGTAGTGGCCGATAAGGAAGTTTGGTGGGGCTCATGGTTACTGATAAGCCAAGGTTACAAAGTAGGAAGTACCTCCTTCTAATTTGAACTCCAACATGCCAAAAAGAAGACAAAAAAAGAATCCCCAAGGTTGCTATGCATGCGGGTCAGGCAGTGGAAGGACCTGCTTGGACAAGCTGGTTGATGGCTGGGTTGACTGACTTTGCACACATATCTCACTCTTCATGTGCCCAAGTGTGTAGGTTAAGCCGAGAAGATGCAATACTGCCATAGCTTCCTACATGACTCTTCGTCTCCTGAGTCCTCACAAAGTTGGTTGGAGGGGTGAAGTGTTGCCTGGTTATCATCCCCTCCAGACTTCTATTGCGTTATCTGGGCAAGCTCTCCATAAGTCCATGGGCCAATATCTAGTCCTCGCTATCTCTCTGTTGTGGAGGGCATAAATCTATATAGCCGCACATTCCATTGAATTCTGTGGCGCAATTACCGGCTCTGATCACGTCGGCGCGTCTTGACCTGGCGCTGTAACCGCCCAATACACAGACTGGGTCTGAAAGCGGGCACATGTCAATGAAAGGACCGAAAACATGTGTGTATTGTCGACCCCGTTTCATGTTGGCAGATGGGGCACTGTTGTCCTTGCTACTTGCTACGCATGCTCGGGAAGAAACGCTTCAGCTTGGGCTCAGCTCTGCCAGCTTGAGCAGTTCCTTCGTCTTGGAGGCGCAACATATCTGTGCCTAGGCCCGATGCCAACCACACCCACAATCTCCAAAACACCCGGCATGGCCAGCCGCCAGATAGGTAAGCATGTACCCGTGCCAGCAAGCAACGCAGAGACCACGCAGCAGTGGTTGTATTGGACGTGAAAATGGAGATGCCGTGTCTAACTGGAGACTCGGCAGACACAATCGGTAGACAGTTCCGATTTCCCAGAGGGGACCCGCGATGCTTATCAGTGTTCCTTGCACCAAATTAATTTATTGTCTATATATTGTGTACCATGCACTCGAACGGGGGAAGGGGGTAAGGTGGGAAGGTGGGAAGGTGGGAAGGTCGGAATGCGTGTGCAGTTGAAACTTGTTAGGTTAGTCGGTTGCGGTAGCAGCGGGACTGGAACACCTCTTGCATATGCAGCAGATATCGATACACAATAGATAGGCTTGTGCAGCATAATGTTCTAAGGTTACGTTTGTCTCCAAGAACGCCGGCTCGACGGCAAAGCAGAATACAAACGACATATTATTCACCCAGAACTCTGGAGCTGAGAATGTGCGTGGTACATTTGAGTTTGGTCCAGATCGAGAAGGCGTTTTGATCCTGCCGTCATCACTTCATCAGCGGGTCCAGCAAACAGCTACCCTTTTGGCGGCTAGTAGGACCTGATACCAAGGTCCAAGGGCTACCTTAGGTAGTCGTCAACCCAACTGTCAATATTGCTCAGGGGTGGGTCCCACCAATCTACGGCTGTACTGCTGTACAGCAGTACGTACAGAGAAATTCCCAACGTCGATGGCTCGGATCGTACGAGGTATACAGTCCTCAGTACCTACCGTCCATGTAAGCTCAAGTCTCCTAGTCTCCCAACTCCCTTACATATCAAGTCCGTCCTGCCTGGTGAGTACATGTTTCCAACTTTCTTTAAGTACATAGTACATGCACTGGTATTACGTCTAGACTCTGGACTTGTAATTTAGTACGATGAAATGGATATTACTTGTAATTTATAAAAACAGCATCGTCTCCCTTCCCTTCCCTCCCCGTCTCCGTCTCTTGCTATTCAATTCTGTACTACGTTGTGCGACTGATATGTCCATGTGTGCTTCTTTGTCTTTCCCTTGAGGTCTTTGCCATCCACCAGCTCCTTAAGTAGGACTATCAGCCATACAAGCATTCCCCTCAGAATTGAGCATGCTCAGCCGGCAACAACCGAGCATAGAACATACACATTATTCCCCCTTACGAGGCAAATAAAACCACAAACCTCCAGGGCAGCTTCACCCACTACCCAAGCCACGCGGACTACATACCCATAGTACCACGCCGTCAGCGCCGGGATGATACCCAACGCCAATCACTAGGTAGGTAGTCGAATACCAGCAGATCGAGATGCAGATGGACATGGATCAAGGAAGTCAGCGTGATGACGTGCCGATCGTCTTCCATGACGTCGACTTCACCATGCGAGAATATTATGAATTACAAGATCAGCACGAAGAGCTCCGTCAATGGCTCAGTACCCTAAGCTCTTCATCCAACATGTCCTCCCCTGGATCGTTCCCGAATGACGGCAACTTCTTCACGAGCCTGAAACCTACCGAGACATCTTCCCTGTCGCCACCCCGGTCGCCGATCGACGAGCCACGTACTACTACATCGTCAGGCCTCTCCACAACCACGTGTCGCAGCACTTGCAGCACCGCCGACGGCGTCGCCGCCGCCCCAGAAGGCTGGAACAACTCAATTGCGGAGGGGGTGGCCGCAGGCGAGCAGATGCTATCGACCATCAACGAAGGGATCAAACGAGCTCTGACGGAGCTTCTGAACTGCGACGCAGTGCGCCAGGACATGCGCACGCGGGCTTGGGTCCAAACTCGGCTGTTAGAGACAGAGAGGGAGCTCCGAAATGGACGAAGGCGTCGAAGTTCCGGCAGTTCCAATAGCTCCGCAGCGAGCGACTGAGAGGCATGTCCAGTCCCAAAAAGCCAACAGGGCAAACATAATATCAGATGAAAGTCGAGATGGGCGAGGAGATGAAAAATATAATTGATTGGATCCGGTAGACACCAAGAGTTTGTCTACCTAAATAGCATACATAATATGGATAAGCAACCGGAACTCGAGGAATTGTATCTTGGGGCTCCAAAGGCAAGGATTGGACCTTGCAGATCGAAACAAACATTAATAAATCAGATGTAATATTTCTCCATGTCCATGACTGAGAATGATCTGAATACTCTAGTCCTAACCACTTGACCAAAGTGGATGTGGATCTCTCAGAGTACATGTATTCTCAGTCCTTGGCAGGTATCTCAACTACCCTGCCACCAGATCCTAGAAACGGTAGCAGTATCTCGAGGATATCTCCCGTTGTGATCGATCAATGTATCAATACAATCATTTCTTCCAATTGGAGATACAGGGCACTTTTCACCCCCATGCGCCTGCAGCTAAGCAATAGCAGCCAACTTAGCTAGGGAGATACTTACCGAATCAGGAAACCGAAAGTACATTATTAGTTAGCCTATCGTCACCCACTTCAAGTCCTTCTTTTGCATCTCGCTCAATCTCCAAGGCTTGATGGCCGTCTAGACTGATCTGGGTTTACCGACTTCAACATGTCTGTCCTCCTCGAGACCAGCGCAGGCGACATTGTCATCGACCTACTGGTGGATTATGCGCCGACAGAGTGTCAAAAGTAAGCAGATCAATCGCACCTTCGCTCTCCATCCGTCGTGCGTCCCATACTCATCTGGTCTACTTACTGTCTAGCTTCCTGAAACTGTGCAAGGTGAAATACTACAACTTCTCGCCCGTGCACTCGATCCAACAGAACTTCTCCTTCCAGACGGGCGATCCCCTAGGCCCCAACTCGACCGAATCCGATGGCGGCTCTTCCATATGGGGTCTACTCGACGGCCCGTCCAAGAAGAGCTTCCCGGCTACCTTCCATCCTAAACTGAAACACATCGAGCGCGGCACCGTGTCCATGGCGACCGCGCCACACCCCACCAATTCCGACGTCCGCCTGGCCGCGAGCCAATTCCTCATCACTCTTGGCGATAACACCGACTACCTCGATGGAAAGGCTGCCGTGTTCGGCAAGGTCGTGGAGGGGTTCGACGCCATCGAGAAGATCAACAATGCCATCACCGATAAGGATGGCTATCCGCTTGTCGACATCCGTATCAAGCATACCATCGTTCTAGACGATCCCTTCCCCGATCCCAAGAGCCTGCGGGAGCCCAGCCAGTCCCCCCAGCCTTCCAAGGCCCAGCTCGCCACCGTCAGGATCGCCGACGACGTCGACCTGGATCAGGATGTGGACCAGGAGAGTGCGGAGAAGATGCGCCGTGAGCGCGAGGCAAGGGCCCAGGCCCTGACCCTCGAGATGATGGGCGATCTCCCTTTTGCCGAAGTCAAGCCCCCGGAAAACATACTCTTCGTCTGCAAGCTCAATCCAGTCACCGCCGATGCCGATCTCGAACTGATCTTCAGTCGGTTCGGCAAGATATTATCGTGCGAGGTCATCCGCGACAAGAAGACGGGCGACAGCTTACAGTACGCCTTCATCGAATTCGAGGAGAAGAGCGCGTGCGAGGCCGCCTACTTCAAGATGCAGGGGGTGCTCATCGACGACCGGAGGATACACGTCGACTTTAGCCAGAGCGTCAGCAAGCTGGCCGACGTCTGGAGGGGTGGGGAGAACGCCAAGCGGAAAGGCAGGGCTGGCGGCGGCCGTGGAGGCTGGGGAGGTGTGGCAGACCTGGAGAAGTGGCGCAAGTACAGGAACGACGACGGTCGTGAACCCACCGACAGGTACAGCATGGTGTATAGCGAAGAGGAGATGCGTGGAAGGCACAAGGGGCAGCGGGACGAGGGAGTGCTCGAGCGCGAAACCGAGGGCAAATGCCGTGACAGCCAGGGCAAAGGGCATGACCAGGGGAGAGGCCGTAGCCACACCCGCAGTCGGAGTCGGAGTCCCAGAAAGGAGAGACCTCGGGGGAGAGAACGTGATGATTCCTGGCGGAAAGAGCCTCGGCACTGGGAACGCTCTCATTCTCGGCATCGCGACAGAGAGAGAGAGAGGGAAAGAGATGGGGGCAGGAATAGAGACAGGGATAGGGGCAATGACAGAGACAGGGATAGGGGCAGGGACAGAGACAGAGACAGGGGCAGAGGTTATGATACCCACTACCATAGGTGACGATGGCGAATAAAACTTCTGATTGAACCGCTACATGGATTTTTGAAGGACGCTTGCTATGCCACTGTACAATAACATCTGCCACTGTGACTTGAAAACACGTGAAGCAGAAATAATTGAGTTCCATGCTCGAAAATGAAAGGGCTAGATAACGTCGCTCTGTTGCAGCACAGGAGATAGTCAGATCAAGCCGGGGGTAGATACTCTGGCTCCAGCTTGTTGTACACATATCTCGAAGTATACGGTCCGGAGGCTTCAACAGAAAACCGCATACAAGAACCGAACAATTGACATAATGACGCTGGGAGGCAAAGAACCCAAAGCACTGCTGACAAATGGAGACCCCCGAGATAGGTAGATGTCGAAACACTCGTGTATAGTAGTTTCTTCCATCTCATTGCCCGTCGGTCCAGTTCATCGATGGAGGCCCAGTTAGCATTCATTTTCACTATATTTTCTTCTCTGGGGTGCCACTGTCCCAGTTCTACTCCCATTGAATCTTCTTAATCCATTGAATAGGATTGTTTGCTGTCTAGGCCCTTCAAGTTGTTTGTTATCTCCTTTGCACAGTGGACAGTGCAATTGTAGAGTTCCTGGTAGTCTCTATTGTGTCGACCCCTGCCCCTAGTTGTTTGGGTGAACAGTAGTAACATTGACTACAGTTGTAGGTAATTCATTCAACAACAATGGTATCTACTGGGATCCTGCCAAGTTGTAAAGTGAGAACTTTGGACTGAATTCTTTTTTCTCTGCTTCTTAAGTCACTCTTGTTCGCTCTACAGCTGAGGTGAGAAACTTCAACTCATCATACCAACCAACTTCCTCGTTTGTTCCTCAGGGAGTTATATGACAAAATGAGTTTTGATGTAGAAGATCCCGCGGAGTCTCTAGTGACCTTGCACAACCTGTATGGGACTCAGCTTCCAGATCCACCAAGAGAAGTGTCCTTCGACGCGAAAGCAGACCTATGCCTCGTAGTCAGCACAGCGCCCAATACGACAACCTTTGCCGTGTGCTCGAGAGATCTGGAGAGAGCCTCTCCCGTCTGGGACCGGATGCTCAACGGATCCTTCAAGGAGAGCAAGAACCACAGTTCTCGCAAGGAGGAAGAGAAGTGGACCATCGAGTTCCCGGACGACGACCCCCGGGTCATGCGGATCATCCTCGGCATGATCCACGGCCGCTTCGACATGGTTCCGACATACGACCCTCGCAGCCGTCAAGCCTGCCTCACGGTCAGTGATATCTACGACATCACCATGCAGCTCGACAAGTACGACATGATGCACCTCACTCGCCCCTGGGCTGCGGGCTGGATGAGCGAGATGCAGCGTGCCTTCAAAAAAGAATTGTTGTGGGAGAGAGATTTGTATCCCAGAGATTTCTGGCCCGCGCACCGCAGATGTCTGTGGCTCGCCTGGATGTACGGGGACTTTGAGCTTTTCAAGACCTCCACAGAGAACCTGACCATGCACTTGGACCCGGTTCCCGATTGTCCGGGGATGTACATGGACTTTGACCTTTTCAAGACCTCTTTCAAGACCTCCGCAGAGAACCTGACCTTGCACTTCGACCCGATTCCCGGGAGTCAGGAACTGGACTGGAGTGAACGAGCCAGACTATCCAACGCAAACTTCGAGAGCGGAATTCTTGAGCCTTTGAACATGTACGGTAAGTAGAAAATTGGATAATCCTCGTCTGCCAAAACTTCCCCAACCGTGCCCCATTGTGTTCTCCAGCTAACCACTTGGGGCAGAACTCATTACTAATGCCCGCCCTGCTGTGATCGAGAAAGTTTTCTCCGTCGTGGATAAAATCGTTCACGACCTTGCCAAGAACGACAAGACGCTCTGCACGAAGAAAAAGAAGCAACATCCCTCGTGGGGCTTATGCATCGCCACCATGCTTGGAAAAACCATCCAGTCTCTCTATTCGATGGGGATGTGGCCCCTTCCGAAGGCAGCGGACCGCGACGACACCGTCACGTCTTTGGTACGGATTCTCAAGGACCATATAGAATTGGTCGGGTATGGCGGGGAGCGCCACAAGTGCTCCCGGGTTGCCTACCTGGGAGAGCGAATTGACGCCGCAGTTAAACAAGGCATGCCGGCGTTCCTCGACGCGCCGGGCGTCCGCGAGCACCTCCAGGCCCAGTCGAAGAAGACGGGCTTGTCGTGTACCCCGGAGTTATGGGAGGCGCCACCGCTGGTTAAAAAGCCCGATGAGATGGTACAGTGGGAAGAAGGATCAGAATAGAGTAGAACGTCCCTCACAGCTCTTGCTGTCTCACTCGGATGCTGGCAGGCGAGGAAGACATTGCTTATTTTAGGTGCGGGAGATTAGATCTCCGGATGATGTGGCGTCGGTTGATAGTTTCACGGGGGCTGATAATGTTTGTTTCGGGTTCTAGGTTAGGTTCGTTTGGTTCCCATATACAGCTACAGACCTACCATGCTCTAACTGGAGGTGAGGAGATGAGCAGAAAGACCGAAATAGACAGAGAATAGAGTAAAAGATTAGTCCACGAATGTCGCACATTGATGCAACGCGGGGAAGTGAAGATGGACGCTTACCAGCGGAAGAAAATCGATTGTGACCAACATTATGTCTTGAGATCTTGGCGGAGACTTGGCACGGACTCAGGGAGATTTACGCGTTACTTGGCAGGTGGGCCTTATCGGGCTTGGCTCAGTTTGAGACACCACCTAAGAATACTGGAAGAGCTGCGCGTCGGGGACATCGTGCTGCCAACCCGTCCATGAGAATTGACCCCTTACTAAGCGGACGTGGGTAGCTCATGTCAACAAGAGTCTAGCTGCAGTGGCAGTACAGATGAAGCGATCATAGCAGGGAATGTTTGAGATAAAGGGGGATATAGGAGGAAGTGAACAGAATGAGACCTAGAGCTGTATTGTGTACCCGCTGTTCGCACGAATATATCGTTACAACTCGCTCACCTCTGCCTTGCGTTCACCGTAGAAAGTATGGAGAAAGTGACGGTCAGCTGTGCCGGACATTTAGGGTCGCGTAATGAATGTATCCTGTGCCGCAGCACTGCCGCCAGACCCTTGCGTAGCAAAATCTTTCAGCTCATCTGGAAATTCTTGCAGGCAACCCCTGTCTCTTGATGGGGGCCTCATTTCCCCTCAAATCTGATGAGATATCTCCATCACACCGGTGTTGCGGCTGCTCAAGTATTGTTTGATCATACCAGCACAGTATCTAGTTCAGCACGAGAATCCTAGTTGCAAGACTACAATGTCAACAAACAATGATTCACCTTATGTCTTGAATGAGACAGAGCAGGACGGCCTGGAGCAGGAGAGAGACCGCCTCAATATCCAGCATTACTGGTTTGACGACATACTGAGCAACGAGCTATTACCACGGCACATCCTCGACCAGCTAACAGCCAGTCCCTCGCCGCCACGCGTCTGCTGTCGGTACCGGCACGGGGATCTGGCTAACAGAGCTCGCAAAGACCTTCCCTACACCGGCCGAGCTACTCGGCCTGGACTACGACGTGACCGAATTCTCGGATGTGCTGCCTTCCAACGTGACACTCAAGTTCGGGGATGCGTTCCAGCCGTTTCCCGCCGATCTACAAAACAGCTTCGACGTCGTCCATCTGCGCTACTTCGTCTGGGCTGTGAAAAGTGGCCAGGTTGTCGCCCTCGTGCGTAACTTGATGTCCCTTCTGCGGCCCGGTGGCTGGCTGGTCTGGGTCGATCATAACCCGGTAATGATTGCCGTCGAACCTCCCGACCATGCCTTCTACCGATGGCAAAAGGCCTATTACGATTTTGCATCAAAGGCAGGCCTAGATTTCAAGTAAGACTGCGAGCAACCGCTTGATCCCCTGTGCCGCTCAATGTTAAGGTTACTTGTTGTTGACGGGTCTCTAGCTTTGACCAGTTACTATAGAGAGGCCGGATTGACCAACGCAGACGAGCGAAACTATTGCTCGACAGCTGTGCATTATAGGCCCGGAGGAGAGACAAACTCACGAGTTACTGAGCTGCGAGCGGGTTTTATTGGCATGAGACAAGCCTCTTAGAGGCATTTACCTTTCCGGTGGTGTAGACGGGCTCTGGACGCAAGCCGACCTGGATAAGTTTACAAGCAAGCTAGAAGAGATGTTAACTGGGACAAGAAAGATACATATGCTAGTAACTCAAGCGTGGGGACAAAAGGGAGCAAATCAAGGTGGTCTAGTATACCAGAGACGTTAAAACCACTAAGAGGTTTAATATACTATATAATGGTTAGGGTTAGGGTTAGGGTTAGGGTTAGGGTTAGGGTTAGGGTTAGGGTTAGGGTTAGGGTTAGGGTTAGGGTTAGGGTTAGGGTTAGGGTTAGG